>BMAV01008539.1:0-28167 GCA_019973955.1 Trichonephila inaurata madagascariensis
AAAATGTAATCTCAATGGGAAAATGCCCATTCCAACTGTGCTGACGTCTACGGGAAAGACTTTACATTTAAAAAAAAGAACTGCATTACATGTACGGCGGAAAGGCGCGATTTGCTGAAGTATCAGCGCAGTTTGCAAACCCAACGAATGCGGATCAAAAATTTTCACAATTGCGCACTTATCTAAATGCTACGTTTGGGACGCGAGGTTTGGGATGGTGTCCACGCCCCTTTCCCAAACCCCGAACCCCCCAGTTTATCGAATCGATTTTTTAAGGGACATCTGAAGAATCTTATTTATGCGACTCACTTATCAGATGAGTCTCGTTGATCGAATATCCGAAGGTGCTGCACGTTTCGCGAAATGCCTGGCATTCGAACGTTCGCCAATCCCCACCGACGCTTTAAGCATGTATCGCTACTGGTGGACGAGTTTTGAACATTTTTTCAAACATTACACTTTCAAACCTTCCAAAAACACTTTTTTTTCCCCTTTCGCTCTTATTTTTGGTTAGGGGCCTCCCGCATCACTTGCCCCCCAACTTTCCCTATACAATAAATGATTGTTAAATTTTTTTCCCACCTAAGTTTGTACCATGAATTAGGACCACCTGTATACAAAAAGAAATTTTAAAAAAAGATTATTTAAGTAAGGGAAAAACCTCGAAAAACCCCTTTATGCCTTTTAGAACAGTGCAGAAACTTTTCTAGAGCACCCACTGGCAGGAACTCAGGCTGTTTCTCTAGTTTAAAGCAGACAAACGCGAAAGCAGATTCTGCGCTCAACAAACTGACTTTTTTTATTAAAGCATTGAAATTTGCCTTCGGGCATACTGGTTGTGAAGCAACCCTCAATCCTGTGACTAAAAAACCGAAGCATAGCGAAAAAGTGGCTTTATTTCCTGGGGACAAGTACTGCATTGCTATTTTTAAAAGCCTAACCCTGTACCTACTGAACTATCAAGCCCCTAAAGACTGACTTTCGAACTCCCCCGACCTTTATATAGCCGCATAGAAATTTGGCTATATAAAGGTTTTCTCGAGGTCAGTGACTTCTCGAAGCAATGTAATTTGTCGGCAAATCCATCGCCAAGGGCAATAAATTCGCTCATCTGATGACCCTGTTCATATCTTCGGGGATTGCCATTATCTTATTCAAATTAATACTGAAGTGTTATTTCCCTGTAAAAGTCTTTTTTCCCTAAAGTAATATACCCGGAAACACAACCTCGAAAGCATGGGACGTCCCTAGGTACTCTATTTCAGCTCAAAGGCCTTCAATACCGATGCCTTGGAAAACCCCGGGGTGGGCGCCCGGGGTTAATAAAGACTCTAGTAAACAGTACAAAACACCGATGCGAGAGTTGTGTAGCCGTTAGAGGTTATCGTACACTCTTTTTAGCCCGTTTTGTCATTTTCGCGCCTGTTTTTCCCCGCGTTTCGCGGGGTGTAGAGCACCCCAAAACTTTTTAAACGTGGTTTTTTGGGAAAATAAAAAAAGTCATTATATACATATTTATAAAGTAAAAAATTTTTTTGTATTATACAAATAAAATTATTAAATTTTTTCATAAAAGACTAACAATTAATTTAAACCCCAATTTCATTTTAAAAACATAATTTTATTTTTTTTCTAAACCATAAAAGTATATACCAGTAATAAATATATTTTATAATTAATGAGATAATGATAGTGGGTAAAAAAATTTAAACAATTTTCCCCCAAAACTTCAGAGCAGACTGTATACAAATGCTCAATTTCTGGGGAGTTCTCGCCCCCAAAAAAAATTTTTAAAGGCCTTTTACATTCCAATTGTTCGAAAAAGAGGTTGCATCAGGCCTGAAGGTTCAATGACCTAAAATTTCAGCTACAGAAAAAAAATGGTTCTGCCCTTCTTTTTTAAAACCTGGGAGGATTTTTTTTGTTGCTTTGAAGAACCCCCCGCAGTGATCGGGTTAAAATTTTTTCTCAGACTAACAGAGTGTCGGTTTGCTGTTGTGCTGGGCTGGTTTCCTTATTTAAGGTGTAGGTTGTGCCCATTTTGGTTTTCCTATATATTGATCTTACATCGGAGGACCTTTTAGTGTATTGGTTTTATTTGCTTTTTGGTTTTTTTTTAATTGCGAAAGAACGATTTGTTCCTTCAGATGTGAGAGCCCACTATTCATTTGGTATGATTGGTATTGTTTGTGGGGAACAGTTTAATATCACGGTTCATTGCGCCAAGTGCCGCTTGGCGCAATAAAGGAGTCTCGCCTCAGCAGCACTTCTGTTGTTAAAAGGGGGAAACCAAAAACACAGGGAAAATGTTTTCTCTTTTAAAAAATTGTTTTGGAAATACTTGAAATGTATTTAAAATAAAATGTGGAAGAGATTTAAAATAACCAAAAATCAATCAAAAATAATAAATATCAATTAATATAATAAAAGTAACATGTATAATAAAAGCATTATACTTTTACAATAACCTTATAATATAATTTAATAGTAATTATTTATAATATTCATAAAAGTATGATTTAATAACAATTATTATATATAATAATCATATAATATTATTTAATAGTTATTTTTTGTAAAGAAGAATCATCGTATTGTAATAAAATACAAAGTAATGCATAAAAATACTTGTATTACATAATAATTATAAATAAATAACATAATACGTAATAATATTGATAAGTAAATATAAGAAAACAATTATAAATAACGAATGTTATATGATTATTACATATAGTAATATAATTGCATTTCATATTACATTATTAATAAAATAATTACATAATATGAATAAAAATTAATAATGAATATCAATTACAAAGTACTTAAAACTTGCAACATTCTAAAAACTGCAAGTTCCTTCAACGAATTTCATCAAACAAGGAAAGTTCAAAAAAAGCATTTTTAAAACGTAAAATAAAGCGAAAATAAACTATTTATAGCGATAATTAAAAGTACAACACTCATTCTTTAAAATAAAATATCCTAGTACTCCCCCATATTAGAAATATCCATATTCGAAAAGAGCACAAAATAAAACAGAAGATGGAAATAATAGAACGATTACACTGAAAATGGATAATTATTTAAAGAAAAATTAAAATCGTCTGAAATTAATAGGGTTACCTCGGGCAAAAACCAATAAAAGTTATTCCTAATATACGTTATCTCCATAGCAACCTCATCGCCAGACGATAAAAATATCAAGGTATATATTGTAATTTTATCGCCCATCTTGGTGAACATAAACAACAACTTGATGCGTGCTCCGTGATATCAAACTAGCACCTTGTTTTGTTTCTACCCACAAGTCTATTGCATCTCATATATTTTTTATTAAGCAAAATATAAATTTTATTAGCAATTTCTTTTACTAAATTATGACAAAAACCCGCTTAAGATGTTTTTGGAATAAACACTGGAGTCGACTTGATTGAAACACTTTTTGTTAGCACCTTTTGTAAATATTTCTTAAAGTAATGAATGGTTAGCCATTGTGTTAGTTCTACCTAGTTGCTTAAAGATTTTCATTGTTATCAAATTTCCCACAAATATGCTACAAAGTATTACACAAAGTTTTCTTACTTTTTTAAAGTCTCCGAATATTTATTTCTTGAATTAATCCAAGAACTGCCGTCGTATGTCCCTAAAAACGCATTTCTGTGACAGTATTAATCTTACTATTGTATGTAAAACTCGATACACATAAGAGATTAAGAGAGCTTATAACATTCTGTTTCTCTTAGGAAATAAATAGCCTTCGTACAAAAACAGGTCATCTTTGGGGCCACGACTGGGTAACAGTACCACTAGTCTACACTCAGGTAAGATAAATGCTTCTTAAACGCTTTTTAAAATTTTACTTTGCAGAATTTCAGCATACTTTATCCGCTACTTGTCCCCATTGTATGTATAATGCAGTTGAACCTCTATGTAACGAACCTCTATATTGCGAATTTTTCATCGAATTTTTTCCCGGGGCCTAAAACTTTTCCCGTTTTTTGTAAAATAACCTCTATGCGGACTTTCTATAAAACGAATTTTTTCTTTTGGTTTTCCAATTTTTTTCCCAAAGTTTTCTGAACAAATTTCAAGTTATTTTTTTTTTTTACAATTTTATTTGGTCATAAATCTTGAATTTGTCACTAGTCCTAACCCCAAAAAAAGCAAAAAGTTCTGGAATTTTCATCCAAGGGGCAACCTTTTACCCCCATTCCCCATTCACTAGACACCTTTTGTTCCTTTTTCACCTCCGTAAATTTCCTTGCCGTGTTCAATTATAAAATAATGTATGTTTAATATTACTTGTACAAATTATAAAAATTCCTTAATTTTTTAAATTTAGTATAAAAAATCTTACTATGGAAAATACAGTTAATTTTCGACATTTTTTTTTCTTTTTTCCCTTGATTTTTTTTAAAGGGTAAGATATTAGAATAAACATTTTCAATTTTAAAAAAAAGGGGCGATTAATTCCCTTTTTTTTAATAATAGAATTTAAAATTTGTTTTTTGTGGTTTATAAATATATTAAAAGATGACCTTTTAATAAAAAAATTTTTCCAATAACAAATTTTTTTAAATTTCGACTTGTCAAAAGGCCCGGTTAAATATAATTAAAAAATAGGGCGTTGTTTTGCAAAAACTTTAACTAGGTTTTTTTCAGTAAAATAAAAAGTTAAAAAAAGTTCAAAAAGTTAAATTGGTTTTGGAAATCATATTTTAAAAAAGGGGTTAATTTCGAGTTCCTTTTGGGAAAACATTAAAAAATACTAATGCTATAAAAAATTTTTTTCTTTTTTCGGGAATAAAGGTAACCAAAATTTTAAATTCCCCCCCTCGGGTCCCTTCTCCCCCGATTATTGCGGAGCAGGGTGTAGGAATAACGAAAAAAACAGAAGAATCCATGATCTTAACTTGTTTTATTAAGATCAAAACTTAAAAATTTTTAAAAGATTTGATAATAATAATATATGGGAGAGAATCTCGATGCCAAAACACAATTAAATAATACGAAATAACGTAACTCGGGCCCTTTAAAAACTAAATCCCTAAGCTCAATTCCAATAAAATCTCAGGTTCAATATTAAATAGTCAAACCACCAACCATTCGATCCCAAACTTAATGGATGTTGCTTAACTGGTCAATGGTATCCCTTTACCTAATCCTATCTCCCGTTGGCGTCACTTTACAATTCTATCCCCTCATAAACATTCCCAAATTCCCCCCCTCTTAAAAAAATAACCTTTTCTTCTACCTAGACTTTTTTAAAAAAAACCATAAAAATATCAAAATAAATATTTAAATTTTTTTACATAGAGACCCGTAATTATTAAACCTGTGGTTTGGTTTTCTAAATATTGAAAAAAAAAATTTCATATATATATATATTTTTTTATTTTAAAAAATTGCGAAGAATTTTTATTTTAAGTTTTATATCAAGAAATGGGTATTTAATTTTATTATTTCCAAAGGGTTTTTTTGTTCCCTTTCACAAATTAATACTTTTTTAAATCTTTTATTTTCGCTTTTCTTAAACTCCCTCCCCTTTTCGGGACGTCATCCCCTAGGGGGGCGCCCACCCAAAATTTTAAAAAAGATGGCAACTTCAAAAAAGCACCTGAAAAACCATATTGTAATAAAGAAACGTTTAGGATTTCGATTAAACACCGAACTAGTGTTATACCTTAGATTTAATTCTTTAGTTGCTGTTCATTTAATGTATTATAAAAATAGTGTAGTAATGGCTGAAAATTTATATAAAACGCAAAATCTGGCGTATAACACGCACTTTTAACGCAATAGATAAAATCGAGATTTACGGGTGCGCTTTATATACCTTGTTTAAAAATGATAGCCTTAAAAATGAAAAAAATGAGTAGAAAAAGAATTAGACTTGCATATATATCTATATACTGTTTTTTTAAAAAGAAGTGACATATCTCATGGAGTTCAAGAGTGACAGTTTTAGAAATATGCTATTTTTTCAAAAACCTAGAATAATACCTCGAATAGAAGACTTTAAAACGTAAGAGCATCACATACGTAAATTTCAGATTTCTCATAAAAAAGGGGGATGCGCTTTACACGGCGAATATACCTTAGAATTAAAAAAGAAGCTTGAAAGTTTAGATGCACGTTATACGCCGGATTTTTTTTTACGGTATAGATATTAATTATTTATATTAATTATTTATGTATATGCATATATATATATATATTATATATATATATATATATATATATATATATATATATATACCTGGATTTCTAACTCAGTGAATAGTAGCTTTCCAATAATTTCAAGACTCTTGGCTCTCTTGAAAAAAGCTCTGCGAGTAGAATTTTTGTAAGAAATTCTTTTTCGAAGAATCTTTTTTTTAAAGTAATTTGATACCTTAAGACTTTAGGAGAATTTATTGCAGAATACAAAGTCGGTGATTTTCTCATACTTTCTCTGTGAGTTTTTATATACTTCGAATTTCTATTTCTTTTACTTTGGTTTTTCCTACCGAGTTGCAAAGGGGAAGGTTGATGCCTTCAAACTAGCTTAACCCCACTTATTCGGTCTTAAGTCCGAAACTGCTTTTTGCCTCGTTAGGTTCTTTTTTTGTATTTTCTTTATTATATTTTTCTATAAATTCGATCTTCATGTTTTTCTTTTATATTTTCATTACGTTATTTCTGCCACCCAAGCCAGCATGGGGGATATGACCCTCGGCTTGTAACCGAGTGGGTTCGGGTTCGAATCCCGAGTAAGGCATGGTTGTATTTTCTTCGGGAAAAGAAGTCGGACTTCCGCCTGTAATGGATTCCCGTCTCGAATGAAAAGCAGCACCCCCTCCCCCCCTTCTTGTTATATACTGGGATCATCATCTGTAATAAATATCTATATTCTTCTGTTTGTATTGTATGTCTCTCTGTTCTTCCACTAGTATTTCATATTTGTTCACTTTTTATATATACTTCTTTTCTTATATTTAATTATATTATGAAAATCATGGAGTATCTTTGCTCATAATATAAATATATCTTTCCAAAACAAATCACTGAATAAGGCAATAACGGAAAACGAGTGAAAGCACACATTTCAACTTATCGAGCCCATACTCACACAATTCATCTCCGAATCACTGCACAGCTACTGCTCTTATTTTATGTCTAAACTTTATTTCAGGTGGTGACGGGGTTTTCAACCCCACTTTTTTTTTCCTCACACCCCCTGATCGGTCCCCAAACCCCTCGACCCTGCTAAAGGGGTTCCCGGGGCCCCGCACTTAGACCTCTACTTTCCAATCTACACATTCCTCCCCATTTTTTTCTTTTTTCCGGGAGGGTTTAAAGGTAAGTTCGTTGAAATGTAAAGAGGCCTCTTCAAAAAAAATTTTTTTTGTATGAAAATGCGGTTAGTAAACGGACTTTGTTTCCAGGGTGGCGGGAAACTCAAAAACCTTTGGGAAAAGGATGAGGGTGACTTTAAAACAAACTGGTTCATCGACGGGGTATTCAGGTAAAACCAAATTTATACATGCAGGTATTTTTCGTCGAAACCGGAAGTTGAATGCTTCATGGTACACAGACCTGACTTTTTTTTATTTTTTCGTTTTTTTGTTTTATGTTTTTTAGTTTGGGGTCTTTTTCCAAAAAAATATAGGTAAGAGAGTTACTAAATAAGCATAGAGTGTCGTTAAATAAAATACGTTGAAAGGTTTCATAAATAAAGGTATGACTTCTAGCGACAACCTTTTTTTTAAAAAAATGGAGATATGGATTTTTTTTTTTGTTTGTTTGTTTTTTGTGGATTATAGATTTGTTTAGTATATTTTAAGAAAAAAGTGCTAAAATTAAGAAGAGAAAAAAAATTATTATTACTAAAATTGGAAAAAATGGGTAAAAATTTACAAAAAATTGCATAAACGGGGCCCTTTCCCATACAAAAAGCGAATAACAAATTTTTTTTTAAATTTTTTTAGGGTTTTCCCCGGTATTCATTCACTTCCCTACTTTTTATCTCACACTGCCCAATATATTTATTTATTTATATATTTGTATATTTTTTATTTGCCTTGGGGGAATTTTCAATCGAAAAAATACTTTTTTAAAGCGCTGAATTGAGCAAAAAATTTTACATACAGGATCATTTTGAATGACAATACAATAAATTTAAATTAAATTGAAAAAAATTAAATTGATTAAAACTTTTTTTAAAAGAATTACAAATACAGCCACGTTGGGACTTGTGTAAAATTTTTGTGTAAAAAAGGTTTTTTTCCCACGTGTTAAAGACCAGTTGGACTGTTAAAAGGACAATACAAAACAAATTTTACCACTTAATGTTGTGATTCTGTGCCCCTATGTATATACATTTTTTATATTAATTGTAACTATTTAAAAGAAGTAGCTAAAAAAAAAAATTGTTCGTTGTTGATCTAAGTAGGAATTGACTTATTAAAAAAATATTTTTTATTACTTGTTTTTGAAATAACCTCAAGATAAGAGTATTTTTAATTTTTCTAAAAAATAGCGCACTTTTATCCTAGTTATTATAAAAAATTTCTTAAAAAAACAGTGATTATATTCAAAAATAAGGGCCTGTAAATTTTTTTTAATTAAAATGATTGATAAATATGAAAAGGTTAAAAAATTTTTACTATTTACACCAAAACATACACAAAAAATTTTATTTAACTATTCTTAAAAAATTTTGACAATCCCCTTTTCCCCCTTTGAATTTTTAAAAAAAACACATTTCGAATAAAACGTATTTTTTAAAATTTGACATCTTTGTTGAAAAAAGGTTCTTTTTTTAAATTTAAAAACCTTGGTTTTTTTTTAGAGAATGGAAAATAAAAAAACTTGGTATATTTTAACAAAGCTCATAAGACGGGCTGTAAAATAAAATCATAAAAAAAAATGTCAATTTTTGAAAATCATGATTTTAGGGTAGTTTGATACCTTAAAAACAACACTTTTTTATATCATGATTGATTTCCCCCTTTTAAAAGTTTTTGTATTTAAAATATTTATTTCTATAATTTAAATTAGAATTTTAGTGAAATGATTTTCCGAATTATATATCATGAAATTTAGACCGACGTATTGTTGGTCTTTCTTACTAAATACCGATTGAATTTCATTTTATTTCAAATTATTTTATGTTAAAGTTTGTATGTCATTTTCACTTTTTTACATATTTTAAGAATACTTGACTTTCTGGTGGGTTTTAAAAATTTTTTAAAAAACCAAACTACATCTCTTTAATTTAAAAAAAATAGAAAAAATATTCATAGGAAATAATTGCTTATTCCATCATTCATGAACTATTTTCGTTTATATATAATGGGAATCTTTTTTTTTTCTCATATTATAATTATAGATTTCCCAATAAAATTTTTAATGAGTGTTAAATATGTTTGTTTTCATTTACAAATATGAAACTAAATATATATATATATATATATATATATATATATATAAAGTCGTGTATTTTTCGATACTTTTGTAAACGAGCCGTGTGTGAATCCTTATTAGAATACTATAATTTTACCAATAACTGCATAAAATTTGGTATCTCTCTTGTCAACATTTTAGTGTCTCCTTTGAGTCTATATCGTATATTTAATCAGTTTTTGTGATAATTAATTTTAAATGATCAAAAACTTCTTAAAAAATATTTTTAAGTATTATTATAATTTAAGGTTTCCGACTACGTTCGGAACCGTGATTTTAAAAAGGCACATAAATGGATAATTGTCATGATATTTAGTGTCACTTAGGTTAGAATACATGTATAAAATTGTTTTATATAAGGACATTAGGACAAAAAAAATTATTTAAATACAATATTTTTGGAAAAAATTAACTTAGAATAATCTTTTTAAATGTTCTCCTTTTTTGAAAAATCTTCTATTTAATAATATTTTGCCTGTATATAGTTCAGACCTCTCTCAAGGTTTTAACTAGAAATTTTGAAAAAATTTACATTACTTTCAGAGTTACCCCAATTTAAATAATTATTGGCGTTTTTTCTTTAAAATTCTCCCTCTGTTTTGAAAAAAAAGGATAAACCATTTCTAAGTTATATATTTCAAAAATTCTAGTTGGCCCGTGCCGGTCTGAGCTATATACAGGCAAAATATTATAATAATAGAAGCATTTTTTCACAAAAGGAAAAAAATTTGGGGAAAAAAATTGAATAACCCTTTTTTTCCCAAAAGTTTCTTTTTGTAAAAAAAATTTTTCCATTGTTTAATATTTTGCCTTAATACTCGACCCCGCAACTCAACTATGATGTTTGAAAAAATTTACATTATTTTTTAGAGTTACAACCATTTGAAATAATTATCAGCGTATTTTTTTTAAAAATTTTTCCCCCCTGTTGTCTTAAAACATGGGTAAACACACTTCTATTTATATATTTCAAACATTCTAGTTGGCCTCTGTACAGAGGTTTGAGCTTATCAGGCAAAATATTATTATAATAGAAGCATTTTTTTTAAAAAAAAGAACATTTTGAAAAGGTTATTCTAAGTTAATTTTTGAAAATATTGTATTTAAAAATTTTTTTTATAATTCCTAAAAAAATACATTATTTAAAAACGACACTAAATATCATGAAAATTAACATTTATGCGCTTTAAATCACGGTTCCGGCGTATCGAACCAAAGGAAAAAAATCTTTTTTTTAAAAGATTTTGTTTATTTGGTTGATTTAAGAATATGTGATGTTTAGTCTCATAAAAGCTGTACGAGGGCCGTGAAGTATTTTTATGAACATTTATGAAATAAAATTTTAATTTTAGCATCATATCATTTCGATCTTCATTGAAAACACGGAATCTATTCGTATAATACGACTCTCCAAAACCACAAGCTTTCAAAACCAAACAAAAAAATTGTAATTAATGAAAACCTTTTATACTTAATTAGTAGCATGTTGTTGTGTTGATGTTATTTATGCCACCTGATCGACAGTTACATCAGATCAAGGCTTATGAAATTCATCGGGCAAGGGGGGGTAGTTCAGAGCTTCTAAAGTTTCAATATTCCGGGCCCAATATTCAATCAGAATTTTGTCGCGCCCCCTCAAACAATAACAATGTATTGAATTCAATAATATACTTTGATGATAAAACTCGTACGACTTTAACCTCTTAAGTGCCACCGGAGTATATAAACATCTCTGTTAGCCAAAGCGTCATTTCCTGGGACATATCTCTTTTCCAAAAGATCTTTTCTGTGCACTGTTTCCCCAAAAATTATTCGGAAGGCTTTAGAATGCAATAAAAGGCCCGTTAATGTTTAAAGGTTTACTTATTTCAGGTTTTTTTGTTTTTTATTCCTTCCTCCTCCTTACACTCAATACATCACATGGGGTCCTACGTGGAGAACCCCAACGCGAAACTTTTAACGGCAGTTGGAAATTTTTTTTTAAACCCGTAAAAAAATTTCAAGATAAGTCATGATTTTGTATGTGATTTTATATTTAACAGTCCCATGGGGTCAATGGTAATTATTAAACTTGTTCTTAACTTAGTATTGTTAAATTAATTATAAAAAACATTGTGTAGCACTGATACATTTATAAGTATAATATATCAGTGTAAATTCGTATTTTTTTTTTTATATTATGTCAGAATGTATTTTGTTTATTTACTTTCAGTAACTTAATAAATTTTTTTAAATAATCTTATGTTTTCGACTTTTCAATATGTTCGCGCCCCCTCGTAGAATTGTCATGCCCCTCAAGGGGGGGGGCGTCCCACAGTTTGAGAAACACTTGGCTAGTTGTACGCCTTTCGTTAGCCGCAGCTTTGAGCTCCATGCAGGTAACAGTACGTTTTGGCTCAATTCAACTCCAATTTCGAGGGAGACCTAAGGGGAGAGAGGGCCCCCTAGGGGTGGTCAGGGGCCTTCCACCTTTCTTCTTTTTCCACCAACCTCACGAGAGGACTTGCAGCTTGACGACTACTTAAGAGTACCTCCCTGCCGCAAAGGCACTCTTCATTTACAAACATCCATCCCTTCTCTGGAATTCAAACCCAGGCCCTACGGCATTGCAGTCAGCGTCACTAACCACTATACCAGATGGGTAACTGTAAATTGATGTTTTAAAAAATAAAAATATTTTTTGTATCATAATGTTAAAAATTTTTAGGTAGGCTTTGAAGAACAATTCAAAATGAAATTATCTTTTATAAACGTATTCTTTCAATTAGATTTTCAATTCCAAATTGAAAGATCCAAACATTCATTTTATCAATTATAATTCACTTAAGGTGATTGCCTACCTTCGGACCCAATTTTTTATAAAAACAAATTCTTGAAACAAATTGAGTGTTTTTAGGAAGAAAAATATGTAAATACATAAAAAAATTTAAATAAATATTGTACTTTTAGAAAAATTGGTTGTTTTCAAGGAAATTTTACCAAATTTTTACCAAAACTGGTGTAAAAATTTCTATTACACTCTTATCATAATTTTCTTTATACACAACATACATATTATTATTACAATATACAACATACAACATATTATTGGTACATTATTCAAAATGAACCAAAATCTAAGAGAAATAATAAAATACAAAAAAAATTACTGTCAATTATACATAATATGAAAATTTTTGTATTTTTAAAGTTTTTTCTTTATAAAAACTACCCTAAATGAAAAAATATTTAACCTACAACAAAACTTATGGCCCACTTTATGAAAAAAATAGTATAATAATCATTCCCACAAAATTTTAAAACGTTATCCGGTTTTGTTCTTAAGATATCATTTTTCTGGAAAAGGGGTTTCTTTAAAAACTAATTTTAAAAAAACCCTTTTAAAAAAGTTTTTTTTTACCACCCTTTTGCATAGAGTGATGTTTTTTTTTTAAAACACTATAACTTTATTTCTATTTCACGTAAAGGGGAAAAAAACTGTTTTGAAAAAAAAGGTTCAAACTATAAAATTTTGAAATTAAAAAAAAAACCTTTTTTGTAGACGAAAAACGGCATTTTTAAGGGCAGGGGTCCAACTTGCTGGTAAAACATTCAGGTGACAGATTAAGAATGGAATAATGATTACATCACAAGTTCTTAGCTCGAGAGATATAATAAAAATACGTCTTTTGAGAAAAAAGTGAATAATGGCAAGTTGCAACTAAAACATATTTGGTAACTTATATTTGAATACTTATCTAGACTAAATGCATCTCGGTTTTAATTCAAAGCATATTTTCGACTCTTATATTCACACTCTTTTCTCTTAATATCTTCTTAGTGCTTTTTTCTTTGATTATCTTCTCTTCACACTCTTTTCTCTTATTATCTCCTTCACATTCAAACTGGTAAGTATCCTTAGGTTTACGCGATAGAAGACGCTGTTGATCGTGTGCGTGATACATTTTGTAGAAGGCCTGATAAGCCTATCAGACAAGACATTAACACCATTCCACACTGTTCCAACATGTACACGCGTGACTGATTTAAATTCCATTAACCAAAGTATACACTGCATCTTTTGCAGTGGCGTCCACACCTTTACTAATGAAGTCAGTGTAACAAGATTATCGTCCGCTATTGCCAAATAATGCACGCACGTGCGACCGATCGGACTTGACCCAAAAAATCTCGGAGGGGTTTCCAACCTACGGATGAACAATTTACTTCATTCTGATGGGTAGCTCTGAAAATATAAACCCTAACTTTTGGATACTTTACTCCCGGACACCCTGTATATTATGTTACATTCTTGAACCGATTTTATGCAAGTAGCTTTTAATTTGGACGAAAAATTTAATATGTGCAGTAAAATTTAAGGCGGTTGATTCAATTTTGTATTGTTTTATGGCTGAGCTTTAATAAACCAACGATAAAATCAAACAATTTTTTTCTATTTTATGCTTAAACTAATCATTTTATAGTAACTTTTCCGGAGAACTGCTTTGTAATGTTTACGTTTTTCAGGTGAGTTATACAATCGTAGATGATATGTACGGAAAACTCGCCAAACTGGACAAAGATCAACATTGGGGCAAATGTCAATTGAAATTCCATATACAGAAGCCTCACTCATTCACAAAATTCCAAATTACAAAGGCTCGACGATGGATGTCGTGTAAGTAATTAGCAATCATTATCAATACTAAAGAATTAATTTGTCATTTAAATATGTCATTTGCATCATATTATTATTCTTTTGATAATGTAATTATTTTTCCATACTTTATAAGTGTCATGAGCTCTTGGTTATGTTGCAGTCCCACTAAGATTTGTGGTGCTGTATGACTGATGCACGTTAAAACTTTTGAAGCTCAAACTTCTCACGTTAGCATCGTATGGAAATTAGAAGAAATGATTTCCAGTCCAGATCATGTTGGATGGTTTAAGGACAAAACTGTAAAGTTCATTGCCAATAGTCTTCGCGTTGATTCTAAATGTGACGATAGTAAAAAAGTCCCTAAATTATTCAAAATTTCTATTATTACATCTTCAGGTAAGCTCTTTAGTATCGGCAACTCCGTTCTCTACAAAATGAGAAAAAGACAAATAGCACTTAAAAGAAATATTAATACCAAGAAGTGAAGTTTATAGTACCTTTCTTTTACATCTTGCTAATGGTCTGAATTAAACTTATTAAAAAATCTCTCCGATTTTCCAAAATATTAGCAACATTGTAACATGCACGTAATTTTGTAGCATCGGGTAATTCAAATTTATAAACGTTCGATAAACACGCAATTTCTCGTTTCAGTATGTAAAATTTAAGACCCACTTAGCATCGCAGAACAGGAACCGAAACATAGAGCGCAATTCACCAGAAAAATATGAGTTAATTCAATGCTAGAAATGAGAACTATAATAAACTACTGTATTTTTTATGAGAATAGTAAAGTGGGGTGTTAATACTGATGTTAGAAACAACTTTCAGTAATAAAAATTCTCTGTTAGATCGTGTTGAACATTATACGAATACAACTTTAACGTAGTTTCAAAGTCTTCGCTTGAGGAGGTCTGACAAATAAGAAAGTGAAGTACGATCTCCCTTGTCCCTTTACCATTCTAAAACATTACGAGCTTCTGTTCGACAAAACATTTTGTATTTCTCTTGTTTCCAAATTTGAAATTTCTTCTAAACCTAGACCTGATTGGATCTCACAGTCAAAGCATTTAGTGGGCGTAGAAACTTAAGAAAGCAAAGCATCAATTAATATTTCCTTCACCTTGTAGTGGATAGAACCCGCGACCTATGGATCTGAAGTCGAGTAACATACCACTAGACAAAAGGAACCCGTTTCCGGAGGCTGTTACTGGCTTATAGATATTGCTACAACCTTATTTGACGATGGCCCTGAAAAATTAGCAAATGAAAACAACTGTTCCACAAGTACCATTGAAAATTATTACTTTTAAATTGGAAATGTCCTTGTCTTGGAAGTTCTAATTGTATGTAGGTTTATGTCAAAATTGTAATTCTTCTTTAAAATTTGCGTATTTCTTGTTTTTGGAACTTCACATGAAATATAGTAAAAGACATCGCCGCGCGTAGTTCTATCTTCGCTCAAGGGATGTTTTTTAGTTTGGTGTACATCATTCTCTCAACTTTTATTTGAAAACTTTAAGGCGCAGTTGCATTTACTAAGCAGTAATCTCCATTATTTTGTGTATGGAGTCTTAGAGGATTTGGTTTTGATGCTAATCACTATTTTAAACAATGGCCAAATAAGGTCTTTTGCAAACCCTTTGTAGCAGAAATAGCGTAACGGAGAATATTAGCCTTCCCCCCTGCAAAGTCAGATTTTTGGCACTAAGCCCAAGGAATACATACTTGGAATCAGTCAGGCTTTGGGCTCCTGAGAATCCTGGGCCCTCCCGCGATGCGGGGGTGTACGATGGGTGCACGACAATTGAGGAACTCAACACGTTAGCGTAGTGGAGAGTGAGTGTGCTAGCTTAGGCATTGATTTCATCATGTGGCATTGATTAAAAATTACGCATTGGTTGTGAACAGTGGCCCTTTTTGTCTGAATGTAATAAACAGCAGGAAGTATTCATTAAAGCAAACAAACCTAGATTTCTATCTTTTGCTGAAATTTTGTAACAGGTTTAAAGATTTTTATTAAGCATGTTTCAGTTCTTAACTGCATTCGAATAAAATGAGCTGAAGTTCGAGCTGACTTACTCTACAAACTCTCCATTTTAAAATCGCTATTTGCTCTGAAAGGTTAAAATTCTCATGTGTTATACTTTACTAATACTAATTAGAAATACATTATAAAACTTTAAAGACAGGCCTTGTACTTTCAAACCAGGACGAATACTCGGTTTGACGCTTCGTCACCTAAATTCTCGTATTACTTCACTTGTGAATTTCTAAACTGAACTAGAATTAATATTCAGCAGTTGGGTTTAAAAACTGCTTATTTCTTAATATGGGCTTGGCTGTGAACAGTGCCATTACGCTGATGCGGTTGTAGATTTAACCAAGAATACAACCTCCATTATTCTGCAGAATATGTTTCCGTCGAAAATTATCAAGTCCAATCTCAGAATTATTACAGTTCAACCAGGCATCTTTTTGCGGTTTTGTTCCAGTTCGGAAATGTAGAAACTTTTCTCATGCCTTTTTTCGGATCACTTCTTTGACCCATATTTCTGAATGTGCATAAACTCTCGGAATTGCGTATGCATTGATTTATTTTATATTTCTGCCTCGTTTATCTGTCATGGGTTAAAACAAATAGGTACCTCACTTCACGCTAAATAAATAACGGTGTTGTTTGTGTTTATTGCTTCAGTGTGTTTACCTTTGCTCCTCACCACATTTATCACCCTGAATCAATTGATATAGTGTGGGTGGTAGACATGAAATATTCTTTCTGAGGTTCTGGTCGCGCAGTATTATGGTTTGAACATCTTTCCAAAGGAGTTCAAGTACACATTTTGAAATTCATGATACATTACTGATTCCATACGTATATCATATTATAAGAAGCTATAAAAAATAAACAGTATACCATTAATAATTCGGTAACAAATAATGTAAATAAAAGTAAATTTTATTTTATGTCTCTCACAAATGCAAGTAAGTATCTGTAAAACATATATGTCATTCTAGTTAATGTTTTCTATTTCACTTTCATCGAATTCCAACATTCGAACTCAAAATAAAACTTTTAAAATGCCTTTCCCAACGTATGGAAAACGCAAATCAAACAATAGAATAATGAAAAATAAAGTTAAAAATGTATACCTTCATTCATGGCTTGCTTTCATCAGTAATGAGTTTAATTTTCAAAAATATATTTATAAATGGGAGACAATTCTCTTTTGGAATTTTTAATAAATTGAAGTAAAACTCTCTCATTTTAATCTAAAGTATTTATATTATATGTGTGAATTTTGAATTTTTAACTCAACTTACATGTGTAAAATCGTGAAACCAAGAAAGGACTAAAAATTCTAATGTATTCTAATAAAAAAATAGAGAAACGATTTATTGAACAAAAATTTAAAATGTTTTGTGAATGATCTTCTTTGCATTTATAGTTTTCATAGAACTAAATTGCTTAAAAATCTACTTCATTTGAGTTTCAAGTTTGGAGGTTTGTTTGCTGGCGGCCATTTACAAATCTCAGTTGAAAGTCAAGGAATTCGAGACAGATATGTGATTTTCTCTGAAGATTAACTTGAAAGATCTATCTTTTAATTTGACTCTGTTATTTAAGTATAATTCAATTTTCAAGAGTAATTCATGTTTAAATATATCATCTTTAAGTCAATTGTAAAATTTCAGATTACTTTAGCCTAAAAAAAATTGAGTACGGAACGTATTTTAAAAAAATTTTCTAACATAAATTCATCTAGAATATCGCTAATATATATATATATGACAGGCCCCAGGCCTGCTGGTAAAATGAGGGAGGCATCATCTCTATAATAACTTCTTTATTTTGCTTCAATCACATAAAATCCAACATGGCGGCCCTTTGCTGCGCAACCGAGTAGAACATTAACAACCAATCCGGCGAGGATTCACCAGCTAAGCCTTTTCGAGTATGCGTTCTTCTTCGTCAACGCTCGCTCCACTTTTAAATAGGCTTATTTACCCAAAAATCCTTACTTGATGGTAAAGAGTTCGCTCTATTTTTATTTATTACTTACTTAATTTTGAAGCTAAACTTTTCAAACCTGACATATATATATATATATACACTAGCGGTCCGACAGACGTTGTCCTGTACACACGTGTTAAATCCGAAAATTACAAACATTTTTGAATCAGTTGTAACGATCTGGACCGTTTTGATGAAATTTTTTATAAAAAAAGTTATTACAATACCCGACATCATCACATATACATTTACCACAATTCAACCTATCGATTGTGTGTGAGTATGTATTTACTATATGAACTAAGTTGAATATAGAAGCTATTCTGAATAGAAACTTAAACTTGTTTTGATTAAAGGGTAAAAAAAAAGATAAAACTTAAACTCTGAGCTATTTTCATAACAGGTATATTTTTTAATGCCAATATATATATATATATATATATATCGTAATACCATTGAATGTACAATGTTTTTGGTTAAGCCTTGAGAGGTATAAACAGACAAAAATGCGACGGTTTGCCAAACCTCGGACATGTAATACATAATTGGCCGTGCGAAAAGCAAGGATTTTCTAAATCTAAGCCACAAATTGTCATTGTTTGACCTTGTGACTTATTAATGGTCATTGCAAATGCCAAGCGAATTCGAAATTGCAAACATTTAAATGGGTAGGTGAGTCTGAAACAATCATTGAGATCTGTAGTAGAAGGACAAATTCACCATGAAGTTTGCCGCTCAAAATAGTGGCCTCAAGAATATAGCCCACGATTTTTTTTATGAACAATCGCGCGTCCTTACATAATTTTGGCGCATTTTTAACAAATTGCGATATCGGACTAAATTGTGAATCTAAATTATTCTCAAAGCCCCTTGAATTCACACAAAATTAGTCCAGCCGTTTAGGAGGAGTTCAGTCATATGCACACGCACAGAAGAATTATATATATAAAGACATATGCCGTGTCGTGGCGAAATGAATAATCTTTCCGATACTGTAATTATTTTTTGTCTGATTTTGATAGAAAATTAGATTGCAATTACAAAAATGGCGAAAATGTCGGAAAATTCTCCCCTCTTATTTCTTTTTTTTTTTCTTGCCGCGCATTAGCAGAATAAACAGCAAACAGGGGTAAAACAATTATGCGTTTTAAGGTTTTTAATTAATATCTTTTTAACTAATTGCGATATTGGATGGAATTGTGAATCTAAGCCATTCTCGAATCCACTTGAACCCACACAAAAATTGTCATCAAAATCGGTCTAGACGTTTAGGAGGAGTTCATTCACATACACACTCACAGAATATTTACTTATATAAAGATTATTTGAAAAGATATCAATTAAAAACGCTAAAAAGCATGATTCGTCTGCATTTTTGTAACAATAAAATCGAGTTTGGCCAGTTTGGCTGAAAATCGATTTTCGACGCCAACTTACGTCTTTTTTAAAACAATAACGTTGTTACAACAATGGAAGTGAATATTGCGTTGAATGTTGAGAATGTTTTTAATTATTACCTTTTTAACTAACTGCGATATCGGATCGAATTGTGAATCTAAACCATTCTCGAATCCAATGGAACAGACACAAAAAATTTCATCAAAATCGGTCCAGCCTCTTAGGAGAAGTTTAGTCACATACACACGCACAGAAGATTTTATATATATATATATATATATATATATATATGTGTGTGTCAGGTTTGAAAAGTTTAGCTTCAAAATTAAGTAAGTAATAAATGAAAATAGAGCGAATGATTTATGGGTAAATAAGCTTATTTAAAGGTGGAGCGAGCCCTGAAGAAGGAGAACGCATACTCGAAAAGGCTTAGCTGGTGACTCCTCGCCGAATTGTTGTCTATTGTTCTACTCGGTTGCGTACCAAAGGGCCGCCATGTTGGATTTTATGTGATGGAAGCAAAATAAAGACGTTATTATGGAGATCATGCCCTCCTCATTTCACCAGCAGGCCTGGGGTCTGATATATCAGTATAGAAAAATTTATCAATATACCTATAATTAATTGATTTTCTTCCAAATTTTATATTAGGAAGGAATATATTATCGTAAAAAAGTACTACAGTAAATGCATTCTATTAGCATACATAAAGTAGGCTATTTATTTCCCCGTGAATGGTAGCAAATGATATACATGTACAAATGGTACATATTTAAAGATATAATTTTTGTCGAATTAGTTCAGGTAAAGTATTTCTTGGTTCAAGCATATTTTCACGAACATATTTTAAAATAAGATTTATAACTACTTTCGTTTATAGATAAAACTATGTATGTATTATATATTGCAAATATTATAACTTCCTTTGCCCGTCCCCCCAAAAAATGGAATGCTAATTGTAGGCATTGAAAGGCCACAAAATAGGCTAAATATAAAAACACGAATTCAAAGCTTTAAATGCCATAACTCCTTTCTTTCATAGCATAAATTGGCATATCGACTTTACATCAGGATATGAAAAAAACATTCCCCCTTTTGA
This sequence comes from Trichonephila inaurata madagascariensis, assembly GCA_019973955.1. Taxonomy (NCBI): domain Eukaryota; kingdom Metazoa; phylum Arthropoda; class Arachnida; order Araneae; family Nephilidae; genus Trichonephila; species Trichonephila inaurata. Next base: position 20,602 of record BMAV01008539.1, read on the forward strand.
TTGAGGAATGTAAAACACTACCACCGGTTCAATTAAAATGAATTTCATATATGGTCAACACATAAGCAGGTAAGGGTTATAAGTTGCCGGGGGTTTAGCCAGTCCAGCCAAGGTATATATAAACACTCATGAACAAAATAGCTAGTGCACCAAGAAATAATTGCGGGATCGTAACGAAACTTGGTATGAAGGTACATGTCGAGTAGAAATGCAAATGAGTAGAAATGCAGCGTGATTGTGCATTACGGATAGCCGGTAGAGGGCGTTTAACGTCATTCTCCGTGGAGTATGAAACAGGTAACCAAAGCTTTTTTGAGTGTGCTGAATCGTTTAAAAAGCAAGAGCTGAGGTAGACATGCCATTACGCCATTTTCGAAGACAATATGAGCAGCTGTCGGAGTTTGAGAGGCGGAGAATCATCGGCATGATGGAAGCTGGGTGGTCAGCTAGGCGAGTAGCTCGTCAATTAAGCCGCTCTGATTCTGTTGTGAGGAGGTGTCAGGACTAGTGGGTCCAAGAGATGTCATTTACACGAAGACCAGACTTCAGGACGCCCTCGACAGACTAGTCGTCGAGAAGACCACCACATCGTAAGAAATGCACGCGCACAGCCAACTGCTTCATCGGCCACCATCCAAGCACAGGTAACACCTTAACTAGGAGCCCCTGTTTCTTCTCGAACCAAACGAAGGCGCCTGGCTGAAGAACATTTGGAATCGTGGTGTGTGCTTCCATTGAAGCCCACCTATCGACACCTCCGTTTGGAGTGGTGCCGCGCACGAGGAAACTGGACTGCAGCAGAATGGATCCAGGTCGTCTTTAGTGACGAATCCAGATTCAATTTCAGTAGTGATGACAATCGTGTTCGTGTGTGGAGACCCCGTGGTGAACGCCTCAATCCTGCCTTTGCCTTACAGCGGCACACCGCTCTCGCAGCTGGTGTGATGGTATGGGTTGCCATTTCCTACAATACACGGTCACCCCTAGTATTGATCCGTGGCACCATGACAGCCCAGCCGTATGTCCATGATATCCTGGAACCACATGTGTTGTCACTCATGCAACGGCTCCCAGGAGCCATTTTTCAACAAGACAGTGCTTGTCCTCACATGGCAAGGATGTCACAAGACTGTCTCCGTACTGTTACTACCCTTCTGTGACCTGCCCGATCAACAGATTTGTCTCCAATCGAGCATATCTAGAATCATTTGGGATGGCGAGTTGGGCATTCCACGAGTTTGAAAGAACTAGAGGCAAGATCACAGCAAATATAGAACGAAATGTCTCAAGACATCAACAGAACTTGTATGCCTCAATGCCCGATCATATCGCATCATGCATTCGCGCTATATAGAGGGTTTTCACAACAGGGTATTAAATCCTCCGTTCTTTTGCCTTTTTTCTGAAATAAATTATCCTTTTTCTTTGATTTACTTATATTAAAGTTGTCATTACGTATGTAAAATTTCTTTTCATTTTGACGACTCCTTCTTGGTGGGCTAATTTTTTTGTCATGAGTGTATATATAATATATATACAGTCAACAACCATTCAACATTTCAGTCATAAAATTCATGATATACAATTTCATCAAAGCTGCAAAATCAGTAAATTTCATCATTAAAACCTTAGCAAACAAATTCATTCAACTCTTTCAACAACCGTTACCAGTGGCGTAACGGAGAACTTGCCCCTGCAAAGCCAGGTTTTGAGGCCTCAAGTTGGATTTTGCAAAATGTAGGTACTTGGTGGCAATCAGCTTTGGGGCCTTTTAGACCCCCGCAATGCAGGGGTGTACGTTACGCCACTGACCACTACCCTTCTAAAGTAGCCGAATTTTTTCTGAGTGAAACGTGTAATTAAGAAAAACTCTAGGCCAGCGGTATTCAACCTGTGACCCACTGGAACTTTTTAAGTGGCCCGGTGATGGTAAATTGCTCTGAGAAAGTCATTTATTTAAGAACAATATATTAAAAATTTATATATAGAAATTCTTTGAGTCAAGAAATCAAATATATAAATTTTGTGAATTGATATTTTTCCTGCTTGTCACTGTGACAGTTGGTGATAACAGTAGAGTAGCGACCATTTTATGAGTGGAACTAATTTTTATCTATCCCTTATGTCTAGCAAGCGAAAACTATTCGAAGCAAATATGTTGTTTCAAGACGATTGGGAAGTTGACTATTTTGCAATGAAAGACAAACATAGATCTGTAATTGTTTGATTTGTCGTAAAAGTGTTGCATTTAAAAAAAACAATAATTACAAATTGTTCAATGACACTTTTCCTGGAAGGTCTATTTCAAGAGGTGATAAATAGACTTTCTTGTGAATAATATTTGCAGCAGCAAAAAAAAAAGTGTTTTGTTAGTGGTAATGTCACAGCGTTAACAAATGCATCCTATGAAATTGTTATATTATTGGCAATCATATGAAACCGTTTACTGATGCAGAAATTGTGAAGGAGTGTTTTTAAATATATGTGTGTGCTTCCCCAATTTAATGTTTATACATTCACTGACAAAAATAAAAAATATAAAACATAGCAATTAAAAAAAGCAAAATAGGAGTTTTAATATCTTGATCATTCTCTGCATTTTAAGTTTCCTATGTTAGCTTTGTCTTCAGGTACGATTTACACAAATTTTTTTTAATTCAACAATTTTCATAATTTTTTTGGTTGCCTGATATGTGTGTATATGATGTAAAACAAATTTTTGTGCACAAAATTTAATTAAAAGCTAACCATTTAACTTTTTAAGGAAAAAACTTGAAACTTAAAAGGGATTTTTAAATGCTACTCCTCCTACAAAAATTAACATACTATATATATGAAATTTTTGATCTGCACGTCAAACTATGTATAACAAACCTTGGTATGGGTTTTGCGATAATATGATTGGTATTCATACAATACTTCTTTTTATGAATGCTTATTGAAAATTCCTTAAAAAATGTGTACAATTCTAAATTCAATTATTTTTTTAAAAAATAAGTATTGTTTTTATTAAAAAATGCATACCAACTTTTATTCCATGTACTATTAACAACAACTGAAAAAAAATTCCAAGTATTTGGCCCAATAGAAAAAAATCCTTAGCATTTTAAATGAAGAAAAGTTATTTTATCTTTCCGAGATAAGTCAGTTTAAAGTTTTGATTTGCCATTGAGATGTGAATAAAAACAAACATAAAAGTGTGATCATAACTCTGCATTTTTTTAAACTTAGAGCTTTCAAATTTTGTGAGTTTATAGGAAAGTGTATAAAAAATAATTTAGGATACAAAAATTAGATTTGATTTTTTACCGATTTTTGCCAATTGAATAGTACTGTGTCCCCCCCTCCCCTGATGTTGCGGCCCACGTGAAATATCTATTGCATGTATGCGGCACAGCAGGAAAAAAGGTTGAGCACCCCTGCTCTAGACCCTAAACTTCCAGTAACTGATTCCTCAATAAATATCAAGTTTGTGTGTTCCTAAGAACACATACACACAATGCAGTTTGTTCAACGACAATCTGTTCGACGCCTTAAAGATTATCGGCACTTGTGTCTTTCGAAACGAAAAAAGGTGATTTGCAAGCAAATCGGTACCTCGCTACGATGAACGGTGGCCGATGCGTAAAATGCGTGATACCGAAATCACCACCTGTCACACGATCCCACAACTATGAAAACGCTTGCTACACTGGATGAATCAGCCTAACTGTGACTTGTTACCATCTGAGTTATGTAGTTAAGGTATAGAGGTAAAGAGAAAGGAACCGCCGGTGTGACAAGACTGTAGGCGTAACAAAGGATACCTGATGAATTTATTATTTATTATCTTTAAATCGCAGTCATACTTCCTGCGTTAGTGTGTGATTCCTGTATCGTTCCCTGTCTCAAATACAAAGAGGTCTGGAAATTGATGTGTTAAAACGGATAGTAGGTACTTGGAGACTTTTTTTCATTCTTACAAAAAGGAATATTCAACGTTGCAATTATATATATATATACGTAAATCCTGATTTACCAAATTACATAAATAATTATAGTTTGCTCAATTAAGTACCGTCTTCACTTAATGCTGAAGAATAGGACCTGAATTCGGAATATTTTTTCAGATATAAAAGTACTCTCTTAATATTATATTGTTGGCTTCACTGTCCTGTAGAGCAGTGGTCCCCAACTCCCGGGCCACGGACCGGTCCGCGGATCAAAGGGAACCGGATAGCGCAAGGAACATTAAATCATCGGCATAGTTATCAGAATGCGTAACTCCTATTGGGATAGTAGCACTCCTATTGATATAGGAGTGCTACGCGTCTATGTTGTTTGTGTTCGCCAAGGTGTGCGATAGCATTACATTATAGTTACTTTGATATATACCTCGCACATTTCCACTTAATTTTGCTTTTTAATAATGCTTTTTTGAACATTCTTTGTTCGATGAAATTCATTGAAAGAATTCGCATTTTTTTGCAATATTTCAAGTAATTAGTACTTACCTTAACTGATATTCATTTTTATGTAATTATTTTATTTGTAATATAGTAATTAATACATATAATATTTTTTATATTATTTCATTTATAATTATTTTTTTATTTTACTTTTTTAATCTTACAAATGTTATTTATTTATATTTATTATTATGTTATTCATAATTATTATTATTATATTATATGAGCATTATTATGTATAATAACTATATTATATAAATATTATTACATATAATAATTATTATTATATAAAAATTATATGAATATCATATATCATAATTACTAATAAATTATATTGTATGATAATAATAATATATTACATAATATTATTATTGTTATATATAATTTTTATTATATTATATTGATATTCATTATTGAATGATATTGGTTATTTTTAATCTATTCCTATATTCTTCATTTGAAATATACTTCAGAACAGTTCTTTACAATTATTCTCCTGACGATCTGTTATCACTATAGGCCACCATCTTTGATTCCACGTAACTCGACAACAACTTCTGTTTGGCGCGATCCCTTAATCGTGCCAAACAGCTCTTGGCGCGTAGTACTCCTATATCAAATTTAGCTCCTTTAGTTACGCATTCTGATAATTAGGCTGACGAAATTCTTTCCATTTTATTTACTGTGATGTATTTCTCTCGGGTTTGTGTGACTTTTTATGGAAATCCCCGTATATTCCATGTTAAATCACTTTATATAATTTTTTGTGTAACTGTGTTTTATTCTGAAGGCATATTTATATATATATAAATACAATTAAGTTAAAATTACAAAATCAAATAATCTAAAATATAAACAACCAGCATCCGGCCCTTTTAGAGGTCCGAGGTAATATTATACTTCGCCGTGGCATGATTGGCAGGATATCCGAATACCACGCTCTAGGTCAGGGTTTGAGTCCCACGATCGGCCAACTTGTTTTTATTTCTTTTTCTCCAATTTGTTTTATTATTTATTTTTAGAATTAAATTTATTTTTTAAATGACTCATTGCACTATTAAATGATATTCCTTATAATTATATATAGTAACTATATTTCCCTTTTTTAAAATACCAAAACAACTAATATATGGTATATCTACAATAACTTCTGTCATTAAAATCTAATTAATTGAATTTTTAAAGTTATTCCTTATACCTAAATGGTCATAAAATTTTACTTCAGTTTTTAACAAACCGGTTTTGATCAAGAGAAAGGCAGATGTTTTTAAAGAGCAGGAGTTATTCTTTTAAGAACAAAGATTTTTAAAAACAAAGAATGCTTCAATAAAGAATGAGAAATCAGTTGGGTAGCGGATTTTAGTTACTACACTATTGCTTAAAATTTTTTGCCAGTTTTACCCCTGTTTTTACAATATAAGGATGACTATATATAAAAAAAAGACTATAAATTGCCTACTTGTACTAATAAAGTTATTCTTCCAAAATATACTCCAATTGTTCAACCTTGTGACGTTTATTTTTATAGGCAATTGAAAAATTTTACGAAGCATTTGCAAAATTCGGCTTGTTTTATCGAACAGAATCGAGAAATAAATTCACGAGAAGACTGTATTAAAATTCAATTAATATTCATCATCAATCGTCATCGCCAATTTTTGAAAAAAAGATTCGATATGCTTGGTACGCGGCAAAACTTTCTGAAGGAGGAGAAATTTTTTTTAAATGTAAATGATGTCTGTTTTCCAAATGAACTTCTTAAAAAACATTGTTCTTGTGGTAATTCTTTTATTAACTGTGCTAGGTGTCAAAAAATTAATTGTTTTGAATATTTTTATGATAATTATCATATGGTTCTTGTATGTAATAAAAAAATTATGTATATAAGACAAAGAGATAACTTTTTACTTATATTTATTTAACTTTATTTATTATTACTTAATTTATTTTTATTTTTTATTTATAAGTATTATTATCATAACTATTAGTTGTTTTCTATTTTAAATGAAAAAAAGTGAAATAATTATAATAATTATATAGAATTTCATTTAATAATCAATGAGTTTTTTTTTAAAAAATAAGTTTATTTAATTCTAAAAATAAATAACAAAAGAAATTGGAGAAAAAGAAATAAAAACAACAAGTTGGCCGATCGTGTGATTCAAACCCTGACCTGGAACTTGGTACTCCGACGTCCTGTCGATCACACCACGGTGAAGCTTGTCAGGGAGAAAAATAATTTGTATATAAGCTAAGTATGAATTTCGAAGGCTATTTTCTCGGAATTGACTGGCCATTCGGCGCAATTATATTGAGGGTTGAACACTCTATATTAATACTACAATTATACAAAGGCTCGTCCCCAAATAAATTTCCATACTCATGCCCTTCTCTTGTCAGATTGTAAATTTTATTTCCATCATTTTATAAACAACAAAGCCACATAAAGTACAGACAAACAATACAAAATCAGACGATGATGTGACAAGCAGCAATCCCTTCAACAGAAATAAACGGAACAAAAATTATCGTTGTCACTGTCATAAACGAAATAATTATTTTGGCTTTAACTGTTTAAATTACCCCATTGGATACCAAGAATCTGGCACGACCTGCCACGCAGGAGAAGAAACTAAGCTTTAGATCTAAGTATCCCTTTTATCTTAATTAATTTTATTTACAATGGAACCTGAATTGTAAAATGTCAAACGGAAATAAATGACTGAAGTGCAATATCAATGTAAGGAGTGATAAAAGAGCATCAAAATAAAATTCCTTGAGCTTAAAGCTCTTATAAAAGCTTTTCCAAGAAGAGTTGTTTTAGTTGCGATGACGCGCATTAATACATGAATGTCATAAAAATATCAAACATTTCTAAGGATATGAGTCACAAAGAAATAACACTCAACTGTTCTATTCAAATTTCACATTATTTATATTGTTACATTGTTCCATCCTTTCGATAATTTTTTCCCCTCGAATACAAGCCAGACTTGTTGTATGTCACTTTTAAAAAATAATTAAAATTGCTAATCTTAAGTAACAATGGGTCTCTTAATTTTTCCGCCAACTTAAATGTGTAGGTATTACACTAATACTACGAGTTTTTTCCCCAAAC
>BMAV01008540.1:25252-45849 GCA_019973955.1 Trichonephila inaurata madagascariensis
CTTTCTCTCAATTCCATACGTTTCCCACATTTCGGACAAACGTATGAAGATGCAATCAAACCTTCTTTCAATCACCAATCTAAAACAGCTTTCTTTCCGAACACGGACAACAGGGCAAAAAAACCTTTCAGTATATTCAACATACTTTTTCATGCATTCATTCAAATTATTCCTAATAGCATCGCTGGACATCGTGGCAATCTGTTAAAATTTAATGGTTTTTCCGGAGCAAGTGAAGAATTGCCGCTTCCTAAAGAAAAGGCCGTTATAAAAAAAACTGCGCATGGGCATAAACTAATTATCGTTAATTTTTAAAGTAATAAAAACGTTCTGCCCATGCGCGAAAATGCGCCGTTGGAAAATTAAACTGTTAAGATTAAAGAAACGTATTACGCATGCGCGAAATTGCCGCGACATCGTGAAAAACTGTTAAAATTGAAGAAACGTACTGCGAATGCGCGAAATTTCGACCAAACGACTTCTCCTTCACTGAAAAAGAAATTCAGGAGGGTTACCAGATTTGGTGAGAAAACACTAGGCGGTATAGACGGCCGATTCGACAAACCAACCGATCCTTGTACTCACCAATAAAATTAGGTTGGGGAAAAAGAAGTTCATTATTTTTTCGGTAGATGGCTGTAGTGTCGACATCTCGTGAATTATCGATGAAACAATTTCAAATTTATGCTCGTTGTCAAGGTGACATTTCACACTAAAAAAAATATTGTGCTGTTTTTTGTTTGGTCCATTCAGTTGTGAGTTACAGGGTGTTAAAAAATGGAAGTCAGCAAAGAGAAAATTCGGTACATTTTACATTTTTTCTTTGATAAAGGCGAAAATGCAAGCCAGGCGGCTGAAATTGTGAATGATGTTTATGGTGCTGATACTGTAACAGCTAATTACGTGCAATTTTGGTTTCGTCGATTCCGTTCAGGCATTTTTGATGTTAAAGTTGCCCCACGCCCGTCATCGAAAATGTTGATAAAATCGCAGAAATAATCGGAAGTTGACCGCCATGTTTTGTAGTCGTAGCATCGCCCAGGAGCTAAAGATTGACCATAAAATAGTTTTAAGCCATTTGAGCAAAGTTGGATTCAAAAAGAAGCTCGATGTTTAGGTGCCACACCAATTAACACACACACACACACACAAAACCCCACGATTTATCGAATTTCCATCTGCGAAGCCCTGGCCAAACAGTATGAAATCGATCCATTTCTTAAACAGATGGTGACTGGGGATGAGAAATGAGTCACATACGACAATACTGTGCGAAAACGATCGTGAAGCAGCTCAAACGATGGTCAAACCAGGACAAACATCCAGGAAGGTTCTATTGTATATTTGGTGGGACTGGTTGATTTATTGATTGAATATTAACGTCGCACTGTTCAGCTGCACGAGGGCTTTTGGCGACGGACCACGTAATTTTGAACCATGGTCAAGTGACGTGGACGACACCTGAGCTGGCACCCCCTCTCCTAACTACCACACCAACGGGAGGACGTTTCAGCTCTCTACAGATTAAACGTGCATCGCTGCCCTACACGGCGGGTCTTTAGTGGTACTGGACTCGAACTCGTGACAAGGCAAGCCACGATCCGATACCTATACCACTCGGCTACCGCGGCCACTTGGTGGGACTGGAAAGGAATCATTTATTACGAGTTGCTTCCGTAAAGCAAACACTAAATTTAGATATCTTCTGTCAACAACTGGACCGTTCGAAGCTAGTGACTGACCAGAAGCGGCCAGAATTGGCCAACAGAAGAGGTGTTGTGTTCCATCAGGACAACGCCACGCCACACACGTCTGTAGTGACTCTCCAGAAACTCTGGGAGCTTGGATGGGGAGTTTTAATGCTTCCACCATATAGTCCGGATCTGGCACCAAACGATTACCACCATTTTCTCGCGTTGCAAAAGTTCTAGAATGATAAGAAATTGGGATCAAGAGAAGATTCTGAAAATCGATTTCTAGAGTTTTTCGCCAATAAAGGCCAAGACAATCGGACAATCCAAAACATGTTAAATAAAGTTTTGAATTTCATGCCACAATAATGGATTTCTTTTTCCCCAACCTAATATTCAAATAAACGGCAGAAGCAACCAAGACAATGTAAAATATGGAAATGGGTTAAATTTGTAAAAAAAATTGATTTAAGACCGTTTTCCAAATTTTACAAATCCCCTTTATCCAACAGATGGCATTGTTTGCAACTCGGATGATATCGACGGCGATAAATTTGTTATCTAGTGGTTTTCTTATAGCAACCGCGGATGTGGTTAAGAAATGATTGACAGATATACCCGTTTTTAGTACGCACGCGCTGTTTAAAGAAACTGGGGTTTGGGCAACGGAGAGGAGTCGGTGAACCGGCTGGAAAGGGGAAAGAGAAAGTTTTGTAAATTGATACTCTCCCTCCCTCCACTTATTTCAGCACATTTTACAAACTGTAGCTAAAATTTTTTTTTTTATATTTATAAACGAGGCATAAAAAATCAGTTATAGAAATGTCTTTTCCATTTTTAAATATACAACTATAAAATGTACATGGATTGTAAGATCATTTTTAAAATCCTAAAAGCTTTTAGAGAACGGGAAAATAAATACAGTAGAACCTGTTTTTGTGCGGTCTTTTTTATGCGATTTGTTTTGTGCGATTTTTTTATGCGGTGTATGAATTTCAATGGCTTTGGCTCCACTGTAAAGTTTTTTTATCTATTTACTAGTGGAGTAACGGAGAATGTTGGGACCCCCTCCCCCCTGAAAGTCAGGTTTCGCCTTTAATATTTTATAAATTGGGTAAATACGTATTTAGCGTAAGTCAGGCCTTGGGCCCCTAGAGTTCTGCCCTCTCCCGTGGCAGGACTCAATGGCTTTGGCTCCATTGTAGTGTTTTCTATCTATTTACCCGTGGTGTAACGGAGAATGTTAGGACCCTCCCCCCTGAAAGTCAGGTTTTGCCTTTAATATTTTATAAATTGGGGAAAATACGTATTTAGCGTAAGTCAGGCCTTGGGCCCCTAGAGTTCTGCCCCATGTGATGAGGGGGTGTACGTTACGCCACTGAAATGTAGACACTTCAAGACGCTCAGTTCATTTGTTATTAGCAGCCTCCCGACAATGCGCGTTCAGTTGCTTTCTCTCAACGCACCAGCAGCCCGCTCTTGATTGAAGACGAAACTTATTGAAAGTTTCGTCTTCAATCGAGAGTGGGCTGCTAATTATTGATTATGTTGCTGTCATTGAATTATCAATAATTTGATGGATTATGAAGACGGACAAGAAGAACCGGATTCTTTGAGAGCGGATAAAGTGTGCAGGGATCCAGCTTTCCAACAAATTGGAAAAGCATTTTCTTAAAATAGATACTAATTAAGAAAGGAGTATAAAATTCCAAAAAGGGCTTTAATCATGTATATCTGGTTATTGTGACATTTACAAGCAATTGACCACCCGACCTTCGACCAAAAACTTATCTCTTACTTTATGTTGCCAATAAATAATTCAATTGAAATTGTAACTTCAAGTGACGAAAGCGATTTTGAACTTATTCATTACAGGGCTTTGGATTACGATGAGTAGCAATGAATTATGTATGTGCATTTTGAAAACTTATCCGTGTATACAATGAGAAACTATGTTTTTGAAATGTTTCTATGTGTAATGTTATGACAATTCCCCATGTCGTGTCTTCGTTGTATTAAATAAAGAAGGTTGTATGATACAGGAACAATTCTTATTTAATGTTCTTATGTTCCACAACACAAGGTGTCACTTAAATAAACAACACACATCAATTATAGTTACAGAAAATAGCTTAAAGACTAAAAGGAGGGAAACTGGCATTCCCTGACCTCACGTGTACACGTCTTCCTTCGGGGCAATCCCGGGCAGAAGAGCGAGGAAAAAAGGAATTCCCGCTTCTCAAAAGAGCAAGTGGTGCCCCCTGGCTGTCGCTATTCGTCAAGGGAGGTAGAGTTTAAATGTAGTTGTTACATTCTCCCCCTACACCGCCGAAGACCGTCTCGGCGAGGGGGTGTACTAGCAGACATTATGGCATTCTCTCCGGCTGTTCCTCTAGGAATCAATGGTTGTTTCCGTGGCCTTCCTCTTTTCTTGAGAGGTACTACAGGAAACTGGGTCTCTGTGCCATTCAGAAAGGGTGTTAAAGCTGATGTATGGTAGACACCTAAAAGTTCATCAGGTTTGTCACAACTGGCTACTACTAAGGTAGTGGGAGATCTCTGGGATAACACAATGTATGGCCCATCTCTCCTATTATAAACTTTTTTATCATTAGGATAATGCAAATTTTCTTCACGTGAATACCAATAAGAATTCCCGCGTGATCTTTTGTTATAGTTCCTTCCGGAATGGTTTTCCTGAGCAAATTTACCTCCCTGATAGTGATAATTGTTTTTTCTTCTATAAGACGATGGATGCTGTCTCATTATTTTGATTATGATAACCTCTATTTTGTCTTCCCTCTCTTAAAAGAGTCTCTCCTCCCATCTTGAAAATGAGTATCAGAGCGATATGCATTTCTCCTCTGGCGATCAAAAAAGGCACCCTTTGAAGAATTTCCAGCACAGATATCTTGCCTTTTGGATTCATTTTTATCATCACATTCAGGCTGATTATTTTGGAAACATTCTTTATCACTTGGTGAAATACTTTCAGATGCTTCATTTAAAGATTCATTCGAAATTTGTGCACAGTCACTTTTGTTATTTACTTCACTGTCATAATGTTGTCTTCTAGCATCTTGATAATTTTGATTTTTATTATTGTGCTTTTCATGAGAATTAGGCCCATACCTTCTCCCTCTGGTATCTGAATTGGAACGGTGATAAAAATTCCCTTTCTTTTCCCCATCATATTTTCTGTTTGAAGATAGTCTATAAGGTGCAGTTGAAACTGGTGGGTGGTCACCTGTGTTTATAAAGTGTTTTACGAATGGAGTTGGTTCTCCCCCTAGTCTAAAAACATCTTTACTTTCATTAAGCAGGACCATCAAATCATTTCTTTCTTCTACGAGGGTAAGTTGAAAAATAAGTTTCCCCTGTCGACTGTGGTCAGAGTTGTGTATGAAAGTCAAAAAATAGAATGAGACATTAAAGATTTGACATACCTTTATTTTATTATTCTCGTACGAGTACGTTGAGACAATTGTCATATCGCTTGATAAGCTTCAAAAAGTCATCCAAGAAAAAATCAGGGCTTTGCATATGGAAGAAGCGTTGAACGGCTATGGGCGAAAGGCGACACAGCAGGAAAACGCGCAAGTCACCGATACACCATTGGGTAGAGGTCGCTGCAAATCAAGCAGATGGCGCTGTTGCAGTGCCTGCGCAAAGCGGAGACCAGCCTCTCATTTGAGCCCTAGTAGGTATGGAGAGAAAGTGCGTTTTGAATTCGTGGTCAAAGGAGGAAGTGAGAGCGGTTATCCGCTATGAATGGGCACGTGGAGTATCAGGAACAGAAATTCATAATCGCCTCGTGACAGTCTATGGGCCAGGTGTGATGTCGAAGCAAATGGTGCGGAGATGGTGTCGCACATTCATTGATGGACGTCAGCAAGTGGAGGACATACCGAGAGCTGGACGGACGCGCATGGCCACTACAGATGCAAATGTCGGGAAGGTGGATGACATGATTAGAGCGAACCGGCGTATCACCATCGATGAAGTAGCGGAAGAACTTGGAATCTCACATGAGCGAGTTCAAAACATCATCCACGACATTCGTCGATACAGAAAAGTGTCAGCACGATGGGTGCCCCGACAATTGACCTCGACACACCAGGATCAACGCATGGCGGTCAGCCTGGAACATCTCGTGCGTTACCGTGAAAATGGCAATGAAATGCATTTATTGGTATTTGCACAATTTGTAGAAGATTTATCATTATAGAGATTAGATTTATTTTATATCAGATTTATTTTTGCAAAAATGTAAGTCCTGAATAAATTTGTTACATTGAGTTAGTTACAAATATTGACCTAAGAAGAGTACTTGGATCAATTTTATGATATTTATCGAAGAGAATTACAGATAATCTTTTTTCAAAATTATTGTTAAGAGGGATTAATTGGCCAAAATCACTGATATTTTTGTGTGACATATGTTTCGAAGACAAATTTTGGACACTTTTGTATTATAATGATCAATTTCTTTTTTTTAAAGTATAATTATATATAAACAGATACTTTAGATACATATTAGTGATAACAAAATAACGTGTCAAAATATTTCTTCCAGTAAGTTTTAAGTTTGCATGAAATGGAACTCAAGTGTTTAACACTAAATAGAAATATCTGGTCAAGAGACATAACCAGTAGAAATGGTGAATGGAAATTTTATGCAACTATTTATTTTCAAATATATATTGTTTTGAATTGTTTCTATCTTATTTGCAATTCATTGTATTGTAAAAATAAGATTCATTTTCATCAATGGATAAATATTTATTATTAATCAAAAACTTTCATATTAATTCTATCTAATATGAGATAAACAATAGCTTAAAGAAATATGTAATTCAATAAGAAATTAAATTGAATTTGGGAAAATTATAGCATTTTTTCTGATGAAATATTTCGTAATATTATATAGTAGTTTAAAATAAGTAGTTCAACATGTTATAAGCACTTTATACAAAGACAATTAAAAAAAATATTGAATTTATAATGTAAATTTTTAATATAGTTCATACTTGCATTAATAATCTGAATTTGTGATCCAAGTGTCACATATCCATGCATTATATTTAGTAACCGAGATATAAAGTTGGAGTTTCCAATAGAAAACTATTCAGTTCTGCATAACATTGTAATTAACGAGTAAAATTACAAATATGTTTATTTATAAACATGTGTTAATATAACAAGGGCATTTAAGCCTTCTGTACACATGCATGACTGAAAGTAACTCTTTATTAATTTTAATATGCTGAAGGAACTCTCAGCACTTGATATAGTAACTGAACTTAGAGAAAAATATAAAAACAGTTAATACTTGTAGAAATAACTCATTATAGTTATTTAGTTAATTATTAGCCCTGATTATGCACTTTATATGTAATTCAATAACTCGTAATGGATAATCATATTGCATTGAATATTTCTTAAAAATTATATATTAATAATATGATTCATTTCTTTAACTTAATTGTGAAATAGTATTTTCTTTTATTACTGTACACAATCATTTCTAAAAAAATTTCCTAACATTTTTAAAGGATAATTACTAAGTACACTGCTGGCCACCGTAAATGCAACACCAAGAAAGACAAGAGATAGCACAACAAAATTTATTTTGTAGATAACATGTTGATCAAGTATCAAATGATTAAATTTATAGACTTCTGTGAAGTGGGGTTCCTGCCAGAATGAGTAGCCAGAGTAGCCGCCATTGTTGGAGATCACCGTTGCCACACGCCTCGGGATTGATTTAAAGAGACTTTGGATGTGTTCTTGGGGTACAGCAGACCAAGCAGCTTCCACACGTTGCAAAAGTTGATCTGGTATGGCAGCTAGGGGTGAAATCTGGGTCAATCGTTGAGCAACCATGCACCACATGTTTTCTATCGGCGAAAGATCCGGAGAGCGAGCCGGCCAGGGAAGCAATTCAATCTGGTGATTGACGAAGAACCTTTGGACAATGCGTGCCATGTGTGGTCGCGCATTATCCTGTTGAAATATCGCTGTGGCCAAGCCCTGAAGGTAAGGAAGGACAACTGACTCTAACACCTCGGAGATGTAGAGCTGGCTGTTTAAAGTACCGGCAATGCGTACTAGAGGAGTGCGAGAGTGATATCCAATACCGCCCCATACCATAAACCCGGTGCAAGACCAGTGTGGTGGTGCATAACGCAGCTGTTCAGCATCTTCTCTCCACGGTGCCTCCAGACTCGAATCCGACCGTCGTGGTGTTGCAGACAGATGCGCGACTCGTCAGTAAAGACAACTTCATTCCATTCTGCCACCCACATCCTTCTTTCATCGCACCATTGGCTGCGGAGACGTCTGTGGTTCTGCGTCAAGTGTAGACCAAGCAATGGACGTCTTGCGGACAGACCGCTTTGCTGTAAACGGCGTCGAATGGTACGCGCAGACACTGAATGATGCGTTACTGACTTAATGTGCTGTGCTATGGTTCGTGATGTGACTGAGCGATCGGTCACTACCATGCGCACAATTTGCCTGTCCTCACGTGAAGTGGTGCATTGAGGTGGATGCGATCGACCACGTCGGTCCGTCGTACCATCCTGCATCCAATGGTCACATATCCGCATTACAGTTGTTTGGTTTCGACCAACACTACTACCGATTTCCCTGAAAGATAATCCACAATCTCGGTAGGCCACTATCCTTCCTCTGTTGAACTTGGATACTTGATCAAAAGCTGATCGCTGTTTTCTACGAGACATAACTGATCGTTTTTTGAAAAAACCACAAGAAAAACACGATTGCCGAACTTGAAATCGTCAAAATCTCCAAGCCTTAAATAGCGCTTTGAGATGGCGCCACAGGCGCGAGTGATGTGTGTCTACGCTGGAATTCTAATCATTTGCCTATCTCACCTCTGCTGATGCATGTTGTAAATTTCATGTTATTTGCATGCTTCCTTCAGTGTGTTGCATTTACGGTGGCCAGCAGTGTAAATCAGACACAGTCAAAGATAGGGAAATATTATTTTATTAGAAACATTTTCAAATATCTTTAAATGCTTCATACATATTGTACAATATATATATATGTGGGAATCCAACCGACATCTTCCAAAAGGTCAGATGAAAAGATGCATACCCGATATTTACAATTCCGAATCTAAAATAAAACATAAAAATACCAAAATGTTCTATATTGCGACCTGCAATTAACTAAATACCAAATAAAAAAAAAATCCTTCGAATAGGTCGAAAGGTAAAGAATAATACAAAAATATAATAATTGTTACAAACGAATATAAGATAATTATTGGAAACGAGTTTTACCACATAATAGCAATAAATTTCTCGAAAAGGATATAATATGAGAAAAATTAAATATAATAATTACTGTTCAAAATTTAATTTGTATAAAAATATTTCATTAAATCAGCTGAGGTGGTGGTGGAGTTCGGTCCTTCGTGATGACCAACCTTTTCCACTTCATATCTATTTCTAGAATTCACTTTAGTTACACTATTTCTCTGTTTCAAATAGCTCATTCTATTTACTTGAGTATCTTCAAGGGGATCCTCTTCATCAAAACCTAGATCTCTCAAGCCTAATTCTTTCCGAAGTGTCCTCAGTTTATTATCTCGAAGGGCTACGTCTTGCTTATGAAGCTCATGCTTAGATTTCAAATTGCCCAATTCTTCCAAAAGTCTCGAAAACACTTTTTGATCAGTTTGGAAATTTTTCTGAAGATTTGACATTTCTAGTTGAAGTTTTTCCAGTTTTTTCCTCTTCTGAGACATAAAAGCAGTAAAATTCTGCATCTCATCTTTCTTTTTTACCATTACGATCGGACTTGCATATTCCGATGAACTCGGACGTATAATCCCTTCTTTGAGCCATTCTTCTATTTGTTCATTTACCTCTTGTTTTTCGGTGAACGCTAGTCGACGAGGTGGTTGACAGACTGGTTCTTCGTCTTTCAAAATAATTCTCATTGTGACGTCGGTAGATGCTATTTTTTCTGGCTTGTAATCTTGTATTAACTTCTCGAGTTCCTTCTTAATTCGGCAGTTTTCAACATGACGCAGGTCTAGTTCTTCTTGGAAGATTTTCAGCAGATATTTGCATAAGTGCTTGATTTTCATATTTGTTGAATTTAACTCCTTCTTTCGTGAAACTTATCGATGCTTGTTCCAAAAGGTCTGACCCAATAACTGCTTCGAATTTTAATTTATCGGCAGGTACAACATGCCAAGTCAATGAGTAGTTTTCATTGTCTATTTCAAATTCATGTTCAAAGGAACCGATAGTTGTCACCTGTGCTTCGCCAATACCTGTGAGAAGTATTTTGTTCTTCGATAATTTTGTTGGGTCCATTATTCTTCTGCTTGTGTTCTCTCGCAGCAAACTTACGGTACTACCACTGTCTATAAGCGCCGTGATTTTCTTCTTTCCGCGCGCGCGAAAAATATTTCTTAAGTACGTAAACCTTCCTTAACGATGAGTGTGCAAGTTTCCTCTGGACGTTCTTTGAATTTCCGTAACTTTGAATAGTTCGTCTGAGCATGCTTGGAAGCATTGTAGTTTGGGTGTTTTTCGTAATTTTTGTTGTAATACCCTTTCTTTGCATTGTCTTGACATCTTTGAACATTTTCGTACTTGGTGACAGGAGCTTCATAATGTTTGTTGAAATTTGTTGATGCTGGAAATTTCTTATTTGTTCTGTTATAGTATTCGAATTTTCTCGGTGCTTCATATCTACGAGGTTTTTCAACAGGTTTGAATTCTTGTTTCTTCGCAAATGGATTGCCCTTTTGCTTCAGTGTCTTTTTAACGTCTTCGAATTCTTCGAGTTTTTCTGCTAATTGAACAGGAGAGTTCATATTTGGCCATTCATCTAAGTAATATTCTTTAAATTCGAAAGGTGTTTTCCGTTTAAGTTGATCCGTTATGATTAGATCAGATAATTTTTCGAAAGTATCTATCTTTAAACCGTCTATCCAACCGTTGAAGTAAGTATTTAATTCATGGTAGAAATCAATCCATGTTCTTTCAGGAGCCTTTTGATGAGAAACAAATAGCTGTCGAAATTTTTCTGGAGTTAGCTTAAAACGTTTCAGTAGTAAGTCTTTAACATGTTCGTAAGAGGGAGCTTTGTCATCAGGCTCTCTCATTATGATGTGAGATATTTCAGCCGGTAATAAGCCTAACAGATGAGAAACCCAAAGTTCTTGATTTATATCCAGTATCTGCGTTTGACGTTCGAATAATTTAAGATAAAGACTGATGTTTTCTTTCAAATCGAAACGATGTATAAATTTTGACACTTCTTTGACGTGAAATTTAGTATTACTGCCTTCGGATGTATAAGCACCTAATTTAGATTGCGCTTGGATCCTCAACTTTTCCAATTCAAATTCGTCTTTACGTTTTTGTTCACCAAACTTCAATTTTTCGATGTGTATTCTTTCTTCTCGTTCCTGTATGCGTAATTGTTCTTCCTTGGCTTTACGATCCTTTACTATCGTTGTGTGTAGGTTTTTGGTTAGATCATCATCATATTCTTTATATTACTAGTAATTAGGTCTTTGAGAGTAGCGATGGTCATAGATGTATCGAATTTTAAATTTAGTTCTGTGGCTAAGACGAATAAGTCTTCACGTCGACCTTTGCCGAGATAAGCCATTTTAAAATTTAAATTTTATTTTATTTAGTAACTAAAAGAATTCACTAAATTGTCACGCGTTCCAACAATAACAATGGTATCACTATATAGTATAGCAAATCTCGCTTTCAATTAACAAAATTCTTAAGATAAAATTATAATGCACCAAAATACATTAAATATGCAATGAAATACTCAAAACTTATACACTTAAAAATATTTTAGACCATTAATGTTTAAAAACAACAGTGCGAGCTAAAACGCGTAATACTTAAATTGAAATACTTCAATTATTAATTTCAACCAAAAAAAAAAAAAAAACTTCTATAAAAGCATTTAATATATCAGTTGTCTCCTTTTGTTATAATAAATACAAAAAGAATTTGAAAGTAAAAATAAATTAAACAAAGTAAATCTCGTTTTAAAAACTGAGATTAAATTTATTATAAAATGAAAAAGAATTTAATCATTCAAAGTTCTTAATTTGAAAACGAAACAATTAGAAGTTAGTCACTTAAAGAAAAAGCTTATATATATTTTTTTTATTGCACCAATAAAAATAAAATCCTTCAGGATCTATCTCATCATCAAATTCTAATAATAAGCACATGTTTCAATAGAAAGCATAATAATTCTGTCAAAAATGAACTCAAAATATTCATATATTGAATGATAAAATACACCATTAAAAATTGATCATTTAGGATGTTTCATTAATAAATTATAAAAATGAACAATGTTTGAATGAAAAGCAAAAATGATTCAGTGAAATTTCTTCTCAAAATACAGGAAATGATTAATTTATTACACAACAGCTGCGGGGAAAAATGTAAAAAGAGATCAGTAATCGAAAATTGCGAAATATTTATCCTGAGAATGGCGGATTTATGAATTCCTAATGAGCTAAGAAGCACCAGTCAAGGCCAGTGACGCAACAAAACGGAAATGCTTAGTTTTGCATATTGTACAACATATCAAATACAATAAATCAGTATTTTTAAATGAATTACAAAAAGTTAAAATAACTTAAATATTAAGTTCGATTTCCTAAATATTTTAAAAGATATACTTGTAGAAAATTTTAATTGATGCGATTTCTATACACAAATAGGAAAATAGTATTTCAAAAAACACACATGATACTTAAAAATATAAATTACTTAATGAAATCCGCTCAACAATTTTTTTTATAAACAACATGACGGTGGCTTATGAATTCTTTATTCCTTTAGATTTCTTTTCTTTTAATGAAGAACAACAAAAACATAGTACCTGATACAGTTGTTTAAAACGTAATTGAAAGTTCTTGGATGAAGCTTGAAATGGACTCACTGAATTTTCATCAAAGCGCTTGCACGACTAAGTAACTCCACAAAGGAACACTGTTGCTATAATGTTAGTATGTTATGAGAGGCAAACCGTTTGTTTACATTTCAGTCAGCGTTTTCAATTTGGCCGTTGAGCCAATTGTTTTTCAAACAAGAAGGTTAGGAAAAGAAGGTTTTAAATCAATACCGGAGCGATCCCCCAATTATTTCTGTGGGAATCCAACCGAAATCTTTCAAAAGGTCGGATTCTTCAGAAAGCGGGGTTTTTATTGGCGTGGTGTCTAGGGGTTTTAGGGTGTATTAGTTAATTTTGAAATAAAATAGACAACATAGTTTAAGAAAGAAACTGGTTGAAAACTATATAATTTCTTATGAATTATAGGGGAGTATTTACATGTGGAATATTTCAAAAGAATAGGAAAGTTAGATCACATTACTTTAAGGAAGGCAATTGAGATTAAATAGCTCATTATGGTGCTAGTAAGACTTACCGCCTGGCGCGGGCGAACGGCGCTGATGTTCGAAATACGACGTTTCTCTGACGGGTGTTAGTGGGCCTCTGCCGAAAAAGGTTGATGTCGGCATTTTAAAAGGGACGCCAGATGGCGTGATGTGGAATACTGTTTTGATTAGAATTGCTGACCTCTGGAAAGGGATATGATCTAACCTTTTACAAATGGGATATACTACATATATATATATATTATTTATATGCAATATAAATTATTTATTATTTAATGCAATACATTATTTATATGCAATATAAATTGCAATAATATAAATAATTTATATTGCATATAAATAATGTATTGCATTAAATAATAAATAATTTATATTATTATTATTTCTATGCAATTTTATTATACCCATTATTTATATGCAATACATTGTGTAAACGAAAAATTCATTTTCATCCAATAACTTCCACAGTGAAATAAATTTGAATTTTAAGTGTAGGTAGAGGCAAACTTGAGTAAATATATATTTTTTAGAAAATTCCATTTCTAAATACTGAAGTGTCTCTGGGAAATGGGGGAAAAAATTCATGCATAACATTATTTTTATATATAAATTCACACCTGTGTGAAGAACAGGTTTACCAGCTAGTAGCATATAAGTACAAAGGAAAAAATTTAACAACTTCCTATAGTATTGATAAATCAAACCAAAATTACAGGATTATTTCAAATGTCTGACACTTATAATGTTTCACATAGTGTGTTTAATGTCCCCATTGGTAAGCCGTACTATTATAAATTTTGCAAATCATGAAGTTAAAAAAATTCATTTTCATCACAGGAGACATATATATGAATCATATAACCATGATTATCTTTACATGCATAATACTGAGTTTTCAGGAATTAAACTATTTTAAGGATTTGTGCAAAAAAAGGAAAATAGTTAAATCATGGATAAACAAATACTTACTTCTTAAGTAGCCACTAAGGTTTAAAAAAAAACACTTTGACCCAAAAGATAATTTTCTTCGTTTATCCAAAACTTTCATATTAACTAATGTTTAAAGACACAGGCTTCAAGAAATAAACTTTTTTGAAAGTTTGAAATGCACTTCCAAAAAATAGGTAATATATCAAATTAAATGTAATCATTTCTAAAAATTGTTACCCCTTTTGTAATGGTTTCATTCCCCTTAAGAATATTGTATTTTAATTTAAAGAGAAAGAAATGACATTAATTTTTAACAGCAAAGAATAATTATAAATAATTTAGAAATCGATAATTTGTGTAAGGTAAAAATTAAAGAAACATTTCTTTAATTTTTGTAAACATTCCTCCCACAAATTATCATCAAATTGAAAAAATTCAGAATAAATATTTTCTCTTGACTTTGAATTATTAATTAAAATTACAGACATTTTTTATATATTCACACCTAACTGACACTGTATTGTATAATAATAGGTATGAGTTCTTATTAAGGAAATGATACCATTGTTATTCGATAGTCATACAATTTAAAAAAAGTAGTTTTGATTCTATACTGTCAACCATTCTTGCGCAAAACTATATAGTAAATAACTACTAAATTAATTAAGAACTAAAATAACTAAGAGCCATACCTAAGTGTACCAAGAACTATAAATAAATGCTAGGATCCAACCTAAATAAATATGCCAGCTAACACTAGTCGAAGCAGACAATTACCTAATTAGATAAATAAATTAGAATAAAACAAAAATTATATAAAAGAGTTAAGATTATTTCCTAACTATTATATATACTCAAATAATACAAAAATTACAATGATACATGTTTTTAATTAGATAAAATTAAACCAAAAGAATGTCAACTTGCATATGGTTATACCACGGTAAAAAATAAGCACGTGCAACTGTTGCCAAAGGAATCACGTGATTACTTGGCGCCAGTCTGTCGCGAATTTAGTCCATTGGTTTGCGAGCTTTTGGACTTTAAAATTGTCTGTGACTCGGTATAAAAAAATTAAACTATTGAAATAAGAAGAGAAATGGGAAATAAATTAAATGGAATAATAAAAGTTTAGAAAACATTTGAAAATAAAGAATTAAGCTAATGTAAGTATTGGAAATTATAAACAAAGAAATTAATCTTATCGCGCTTCTATGATTAGATACGCTTGTAGCTTAAAGTCATAGATTTTTTTTGAGAGTAGGGAGAATTTGAGTTAACTTTGGAAATTGTTTGAATATATTTGCTATAATTTTAAAAAGATCTATATTATTTTGGAAATCTGAGGCATTATGTTCGGTAGAAGGGGAAATTTGGATATGACTTTGTCTTTCCGAATTAGCATTTTTATTTGAGGGGAGGGGGGAATCGTTATTTTCTTGTTTTCCAGAAACAATATTGAGAAGCGGGATTTTCCAAAGTCTCGCTATTTATACCAAGCGGGAAATCATATGATTGGGTGGGCTGGGGTGGAGTGGATGGATGTAGTTAAAAACTCCCCGTTAGGTGGGTAGCTAGTTAAGATAATTAAACGGTTGTCCCCTGAAGGACTGGACCATAGATAAATCAAAAGCTATTAAAGATCAAATTACTGGGAATTATTTACACTCACACACATTAAAAGTATATTAATCACTTGATTTAATGCAACTACTTACTGATGTACATAACATTAATTTGTGTAGTAAAAAGATTTCAGCTTTATTAGAGTTCGAGCCAAGACCCGCCGTGCAGAGAGGGCAAAAGAGCAAATTGAATATGTTGAGGTTCAAACGTTCTCCAGTTGGTGTGGAAGTTAGTAGAGGGGAAGGCTAGAGCTCAGGTGTCGTCCTCGTCACTTGACCATGGTTTATAATTAGGAGATCGGTCGCCAAAAGCTCTCGATTAACGAAAAAGTACGACGTTAATATTCACTCACTCAATCCTTATTAAAAGTTGTATTTTATGTTAATAATTGTGCAAAATTTGTAGTAATTGTCCGCTCATTGAAAGAGATATTTATCATTAACATCGTAACTCTTATATAAATCAATTCAAATAATTAGATTGAAAAATATTTAGTGACCGAAACTGATTGCTTAGGATAACAAAAATAAATAAATAAAATTGCTTTGCTTCCATAAAAATAATTTTTCTAACAGGTAAAAGAAACCTTTGGATAAAATAGAAAGCACCAGTTTCTTTGCATAACTTGCACAAGTGTTTTTTAAAATAAGGATCGCGTGATTTGCAGCTGCAGTCGCTATTTTTGCGTAAAATAACATGTTCGTCATTAATAATAGCAATAATTTAATTGTTTCTGTAGATTCTTATAGGGGTATATCGATAAAATCGAAAGAATTCATTCGGCGGTGTCGACAATTAGTCCAAGGTTTAATAGCATATAGACAAGTACATCCTTATAATTGTATTTAAATCTTACATATACGTTATTAATAAAAGGTGATGGTCTCGGAAGTGAACTCAAAATAATAATATATTTCAAATAAAACACATACGGAAGTATCTGAGCATGCGTAAACTTTGTGCAGTGCTTATGGAGACGCACAAAAATTTTGTACAAAAAATGGGGTCGCCATACCGAAAAGTTTAGAACCCATCACTTGTGTGTGTGTACGAAGAGTGCAGTGTCGTAAATACGTCACTATAGAAGCTCCCAATGTGAAGGAAATAGTTTGTGGAAACACGGTATACTATTTTTTCTTTGCATCTTGCAACGGCTTATGTCGCCTAAATGGGATGTACCAATTTCTTTCTTAACTGCTGTCAGAATACAATTATTAAGAAATGGGATAAAATTAGAACAAAGCACAACATTTTAAAAAGTGTCCATTTTGAAATCAAGAGGAATGACATTTTTTAAAAAAAGTAAGCCTGGAAAGAAAAGATTATATTTTAGAGGTTTTCAGCTGGTAATTTCTTTAAATCATTAAAAATAAGCACTAAGAGACCACTTTAAAAAATAGCAATTAGACGTATAAATAAAGAGATATAAAACTGGATAATAAAGACGGATGTGCAACATTATTTAAAATCATAGGGAATTGAGGACTGCTACTTGGGGCTAGAATCACTTTTGTGTCTTGTAAACCTTCCCCTTCTGCGTATTCTACTGAAGCTAATCAATTACAGCCAGTAGCTTCGTCAGGCAGGTGGCATTAGTCAAGGGGTCGAAAGTCCACCCTTCTCGTATCTAGCCCTTCCTGTCTAGCTAGAAAACCTAGACTAGTCTAATTTGAATCATTAAGAGGTTTTCTTCTTCAGAGGGTTGGCTGTGAATAAACGCGACCAAAGATTTGCCGAGAGGATTAATGAAAGTACGCGGACACATAATAAATAAGTAAAAATATTATCTTTGAAATAAAAATAGACTTTATAATTAAAAAAGCAAAACACAACAGTATTTACTCAGAAAATATCTACACTATTAAAATTCGAAGGTAAACAAACGTATCTATACGACTAAGTGTATCTTCTCACGAACCGCACGACGCAGAAACTTGCCGAAGGTACCAAAAACTCGGGAATGATCCGTGGAATCCGTTTTGACCATTTATATCCCCATATTCCTATTAGTTAAAAAATATTAATTAACCTTAAAACGCATAATTAGTGCCATTTTTCCCTGCCAGGGGCGAAGTTCAAAATCTCCGAACTTTTTTTTTCAGACGTTTTTAAAACGCGATCTAATTTTTTTTTTATGAAACTCGGATAAAAAAATAATTACAGAATCGGAAAGATCATTTACTTCGTCACGATACGGGTATAATTTATTTTACAAAATAATGATATTTTCTATTTTTTACGATTTTTTAAAAAATGAGTCAAAATCGCTACGTTTTTATTGAAATGATTTCTAAATCATTCAGCTTGAATTTTTTTTTTTCGCGTTCATGAAACTATATTTTACACTAAAATAATTCATATTTTTATCTTTTAGAATCAGTCATTTAAAAAAATTAAATGTCAAAAACTTTTTTTTTACGGTTTTTCAAAAAATACTCAAAATTTTATTTAAATACACATAATAACTTTATTTATAAAAATAATCCCACGAAACTTTTTTCCGCGTGTAGAACAATATTATCCGTAATCTGTACAAAGATTGAAAAAATTACTTAAAAATTACGGCTTTTTTTTTTAAAAAAATTGTGTTTATCGTCTATTAACCTTTTTACGATAGCTTATTACTAAAGTATTATTGTTAAATTTTTTGTTTACAAATTACCATAGTTTGCTATCGATGTGTGAAGTTTGAAGGCATTAACTTAAAAATGAAGGCTTGAAAAAAATAATTACTTAAATAATAACCGCGATTTTAATGAACGCACGCCACACATGTGACTTCTCGTGTTTACCCTCCAAATAACATCTGAGTACTTTGCGCATGTGCGGAGGACGAATCAATAGTTATTGACTTGCATCGATAGTTCGACTTTTAGTCTGAAGCTAATTCCTTTAAAATATTTATGGCATTTTGTAATTTTGAAAATTTCTATTCTGTTTTATTTTCATACAGGAACTATTCTTTTAAAAAAATGTCCTTTATACGTTTCCGGTGGCTGCGAAAATTAAACGAAAAAAAAAAAAATGCCTTAAATGTGTCTACAATAATTAATTCATTCTAATTACATTCTTTATTTTTATATAATACTTTTTGATTACATTCTTTGTTTATTCACATTTATTATGTAATTCTATTTAATGTCTAACTGATTAGCAATTAATTACTTGCAATTAAAATATTCAATTGTAGCTGTGGCAACACTTGACATTTTATTTCCCATCTTTTTGAAATTTTGAATTGAGGACCATTCGAAAAACGTGGTATTTATACAATAATTTAGCTCGCTGGGATGAATGGATAGATCATTAGATGAAATTTATTCACTTCAGGGCTAAATACAGTTTATTTACTGTACACAGATACATTTATGTAGCTTTAGGATAAATATATAAAATTACAGGAACACGTGGGGAAGGACTTCCCGCGTGATGCGTACACCAGAAAATCCACCGTCTTAATCAGTCAACTCCCGGTTTCCCTCCAGGGGGAAACTAAACTAGTACTCTGTCTGGTGGCGCCATCTAGCGGTCATTACAATAAATAAATAATAAATATTATACCATTTGTTACAATAAGAATTTCTGTGTCGTATGAACTAAGTCCATTTTACTATTTTAGTTTCTAAATAAGAAATTGTTAAAATTATATTTCTTTATTTTGCTATCATACTATTCTTATACTATTCTATATACTATTCTTATCATATTAATATAAGAATTTCTATTTCAGCCTTTTTTTACTGGTTTTTTAATAGCTTAAATTAGTATTTCTCATTAATAAATATTGTTATTAATTCTATTCCTTTTGCATTGATTATTTTGTAATATACACATTAGTATTTATAAATTAATATTTTATCATTTCTGTGTTGTATGAACTAATCATTTACATCAGAAATTGATGTTTGAAGGAAATTTTGCTCTTTTAGATATTTCGTACAGGTTAAAACTGATTGCATTTTAATAATCAAATCTTCATATTCTAAATTTTTATTTTCTGTACATGATTTTAAAAACAGAAAGCAGGGTTTAGCTGCATAGTTATAATTACTTTTTGCTTTGTTTAATTCTTTGCATTTGCGACAGAAAAGGGGAATTACAGGTGATGCTGCCCGTAGACGGCAGGCACTTAGAGACTCACTGTCGAGAGGGAATTTCCATGACAATATGTTATGCATTTAAAAATGCCGGGGGGAAATAAACCTGTCTGACAAAGAAACAGGGAATTTTAAGTTATACACTCGGTAAAAGCCCTATCAACGCCGGGTTAAGCGGAGGAGGGGGTTGGAATGGAAGTCATTTTGAAAACGAGTATTAGAAGTGCTGATTTTGTGAAGGAAAGGGAAAATTTATAAAAGTAGAGAAAGCCCGTGCATAGCCGGGCCATGCCACTAGTAATTTAATAAAAAAGTACTAAAACATAAATCTCTCTTTCTCAGTCCTTCTATAAAGACTACTTAATAATTTATTATAAAACAAATTTTCTGACTTTCTGAGAAGCAAATTTGTCAGTAATTTTGGTGAACTCAATTTCTTCAGAGATTTAGGAGATTCAATAGAGAATATGTCCATATCTGAAAGCTTTTCTCTTGTGTAGTATTCTTAAAAACTCCTAGAAAAAATTTTAAAATATATACCTTACCCACATCAGTAGTTCTCACACATCTAATAACAAACTTTATTTGTTCTATGTGACTAATATCTGGTGTAGAGTCAAGAATTATAGTGTATATTTTGCTTTTTTGACAATGCGTGTGAAAATAGGGGGCGGTAGGCCTAAATGCGGCGGGATGCCGACAGTAAAATTAACGACGATAATACTCAAGAGCAGTAGCGCACACAGGAATTTTTCAAGGGGGGGGGGGGTGCCGGGGTAGAAAGTTCACCATTCTTGTATCATGCTACTTTTGATTTT
>BMAV01008540.1:56113-102424 GCA_019973955.1 Trichonephila inaurata madagascariensis
ATATATATATATATATATATATATATATATATATATATATATATATAATGTAATAATTCCCTCTAACATACTTTTAATTAACTCTTTAATGATCTATAAATAATCTTTAATTCTTAGGTTTAAAAATAAACATTGTAATCTTAATCGTAATCGGCTAAACCGATTTCCATATCCCGCGCATTCTAGCCAATCAGAACCACTATTACGTAATAGTCACGCGCTTGTGCATTGTTGGTATATAAACACCAAAAGCTGATGTAATCGCGCTCTCTTTCTCTGCTTGCCGCCATCACCTAAGATTGTAAATACTTGCTGCTTTTTTTGTCTTTGTGTTGTGTCCTCCAAAACGCCGCTGTCTATGCAATGTTAACGTAACGTAATTGTGTTTTAATCTGTTGATGTGTGCTCATAATAAAGGAGGTAAAGCTATTCTGAAGACGTCATTACTAAATCAAAATGGATACTTACTCTACACCGGCCAACACTACTTCAATCTATTATATATATATGTGTGTGTGTGTGTGATACCGGAAAATGATGAAATGCCGGCATTTTATAGAATGCCTATTGTTTTTAGGCAAAGTATGAAATAAGAGAATTATTACATACTTTGCCTAGGCATTGTATAGAATGCCAATTGCTATTTAGGCAAAGTATGAAAAAAGGTCCTAATAAGGCTATTTTATAAATGACGTGCATTTCTAAGAAATACAAATGTTATACTAGAAAAATAATGAGAGTGCCATTAAAAAAAATGTATTTAAAATACGTAAAGAAAAATGAAAGTTGTACTGAGAACAAGATTATTGTCTTTCTTATTAAGGGGGCTTGGCATATTTAAAACAATTATTTTTTATTTATGTATTTAAAAAATTTATTTTAGCATTACATATAATGTTTTTATTCAAGAAAATAATACGAGATGAAATTTTGTGTAAATTATTTACACAATTTAGAAAAGGTTTTAAAAAAAATATAGAACATTTTAAAATAATACTCCTTTTGTATTTACTAATTATTTGACCTGAAATATTTTGTAACTTTCCTAAGAATGTCTTAAACAAATTTATGAATCGATTTTACAATAACTTAATTAATGTTAGAGAAAAAAAAAAATGTAGATATGCATGCTAAAATTCAACTAAAATACCAAAATCTCCTACATTAAATTTTTTTTTAAAAAAAAGTATTAAGTTTACAGCACAAACTGAATGCCTAATTTTGTTACATGCATTATACATAAGACACAGGGAAAAAAAGCGAAGTAATTTATTAATATTTATGGAAGGAAAAGCATTTTGAATGCGAAAAAAAAATGATGTAAGCCACTGTTGAGTTTGTAATTCTAAAAAAAAAAAAATTATTATAAGCTTAAATAACATAAAATATCTCTTTAAAATATTAGCTACATATTTTCATAAGAATAATCACATTATCAAATTATTTCAAATCATATATTTTAGAAACGATCCCTTTTTAGAGAGTATTTAATTGCATAAGAAAACTCAAGGAAAATGTTAAAAAAAAATTTTCTACAATTGCACAAATTTTAAAGTTTTTTTCCTCCACACTAACTCTTATCCCTCCGCCCTCTATCTTGTAATGAAGTGCTGTTGAAATGGCTGAAGATGCTAGGCGTGGATTCGGTTGTAAGGACCAATGGGGTAGCAGGAGTTGGGCTATTGGAGTGAGGCTTCTAACTGAATGATGGTGGTGAGCTTTTTTTGGGAAAAAGTTGGACTTAGAAAGGTTGAAATGAGAGATAGGTCTATAGAAATAAGATTAAAAATAAAAGAAAATTTAAGAATGAGGGAAAAAATTTATTTCGAGAGAATGGAGAATTTAATTTTTATCGAGCATAGCTTCTATGAGTTAAAAAGTTTTATCATTATCGACATTTTTGAGTTTGGTAAGGAGTTGCAATATTTCGAGGAATCTTTTTAATATTTTAGAGATTAAACTAACC
Source organism: Trichonephila inaurata madagascariensis (assembly GCA_019973955.1). NCBI lineage: Eukaryota > Metazoa > Arthropoda > Arachnida > Araneae > Nephilidae > Trichonephila > Trichonephila inaurata. Next base: position 58,080 of record BMAV01008540.1, read on the forward strand.
TGAGCTAGGTCAGAGGAATTTTCTTCGTCAATTTGGCTACTGGTTTCTTTTGATTTTTCTGTGCTATTAGTTAATGGGGTAGGGAGAGGGGAGGTAACGATGTTAGCGAAGGAAACATCCTCCTTGCAAACTTCCTTAAGTAAAATTTTTATTGCCTGGTAAGCGAGAACCCTTTTTAGGTCGGGGAATTTTGGACATTTTGTATAACAGGCCGTTTGGCCGTATACTTGGCAATTAATACAGAAAGAGTTTTCCTGTCTCTCCTTGATTGGACACTGCTTAGTCGAGTGGTCATTACCACATTTTAGACACCTGGGCTTTAATCGGCAGTTTTCTGCCGTGTGATAAAAATTATTGCAGTTAAAGCATTAGGTAACTCCTCTAACGAGGAAACCTTCAACTCTAATCTGCATGTAACCGAGCGTCATGAGGTAAAAAATTTTAAGGTTATTTGCATTTCTAGGGAGAGTAACTAGAAAAGAGAGGGGGGCCTTATTCCTTTTTGATATTAATTGTGTGACTTTTTCAATTGTAAATCCTTTTTCCTCGAGATCCATTAGGATATCTTGGGTTTGAGTGAAAATAGGAAGTCTTTTGATTACTATTTTAATTGGTTTTTCTGTTTTTGGTTTAACAACGTAAAATTCAAAATCATCATTTTCCTCTAATGTGTGGGTAAGTTTGTGGTACTCGTCATCGTCATTAGCGTACAATTTAAGAAATTCGCCTGAAGTTTTATTTTGAATACTTGGGAATTTTTTTTATATATTATTTTGAGCTGCTTTCTGATATTCTTTTTAATTTTTAAATTAATGAGGAGAGGGAGCCTGGGTTTGGGGGTTTCTATTGGTTTTTCTTCTACTGCTACAACTTGTACTTGCTCATCCTCAGATTCGAGATCTGAGAAACTGTTAGTTGTAGTGATTGGCTCACTTACAGTAGGAGAGACAGAGGTCTGGCGGGTTTTTTTTGGGGAAGACAAAAGTCCTCCAAGGAATCCTTTTTAATTTTACGTTTTTAAATTTTTATTTTACTTTTAGGTAAATTAGAGGTAGTGGGGATTTCTATGGAATTATTTTCGGCTTTGATATTTTCATCTTTTCATTTCACCGGAGAGTGTGTGTGGGAGGGAGGGGCTGCATTTGCATAGATTACAATTAAAATTACTCCATGGGGGGGGGGGCGGGGGTTGAAGCTTACTCACCAAAGCATCCTTTCTTTGCGCTGACTCTTTGATGGCTTTTCGTAGTACTGCTTTCATTTCCTGGGTTTTTTCATCATCCGGAGTGCTGACTAACTGCAAATAATTAGAAAGAAGAATTTCATGTGCTTCAATCTCGCCTGTAACTCTCAATCGTTCATTGCGTGAATCATCATTATTCGATGAACTTATGTCCATTTGTGACATCCTGAGTAGAAATTCAGTCGTAGGTCTCCGAGCTCAGACAAACAGGGGCCGCGGTAGCCGAGTGGTATAGGTATTGGATCGTGGCTTGCCTTGTCACGAGTTCGAGCCCAGTACCACTAAAGACCCGCCGTGTAGGGCAGCGATGCACGTTAAATCTGTTGAGAGCTGAAACGTCCTCCCGTTGGTGTGGTGTGGTAGTTAGGAGAGGGGGGTGCCAGCTCAGGTGTCGTCCACGTCACTTGACCATGGTTCAAAATGACGTGGTCCGTCGCCAAAAGCCCTCGTGTAGCTGAACAGTGCGACGTTAATATTCAATCAGACAAACAGGTCTGTTCTGGTCGACATCCTCGATGATCGTATCGTATATCAAGTGGTTAACAATCTGCGGGAATTTATTCGGGCGTCCGGGTTTCAAAGAACCCTCAATCCTGTGTCTGGTAAAAAGTCTCTTTAAAAGCATTGCTTATTGAAGTGGTTAACAAGCTTCGAGCGAATGAATTTATATTCACTGGCACAGGGTTGCCAAGTGTAAGGTTTTCCATCTCGCCAAGTTGCTGGTGCAGGCGAGAGTATCATGCACCGCAAGTGTCATGGACAGCCATCAGAAGTGAGCTGAGTGATGCTGGTGTTTCTGTCAGTTCAAAAACAATCATGAGAAGATTAGCAGATGTAAGACTAAAAGGTAGAATTCCACGAAAAAAGCAGTATCTCAATTTACAGCATCACTAAAAGGGACTGCAGTGGGCAATGGAACACACATTAACTAGACAAATGATTATTGGTCACAAGTTAAATAGAGGGATGAAACTAAAATATCGTTATTCGCTAGTGATAGCCTAAAATATATAAGAAGTAGAATAGCAGAAATGCAACATCCTAATTGCATCCAGGCAACTGTAAAGTACCCGCACACTTTTATTAGTCATGCATATCAGCAGATGGTATATGTCGCCTTCATATCATGGATGGGACTCTGAATGTCAGAAAATACATTGACATCGATCTAGAACCCAAAGTTCTACCATCCATCAGGGATCTATTTACCAACAATTCCTCAATTATTTTTCAGCAAGATTCTACTCTTTGCCATGCAGTAAAGTAATCGAAAGACTGATTATTGTTCTAAAATCATTGAGTTGTCCTGGCCAGGAAGCAGTCCTGACCCCAATCCTATCGATAACTTGTGGCACTGTTTATAAACTGTTGTCCAAATGAGGTACCCATGAAATAAAAAGGAACTAATTGAAGATATAATTGTTTCCTGGCATCGTGTAACAACGAATTATAGCTTAAAACTATTTTTAGCTCAATGAAATATCGATGTGAAGCAGTAATTAAAAATAATGGCTACCCCACTAAGCACTGATAACTCACTGCTATCATCAGTATCTAATGTATATCGATAGTTATTGTAGCATAACATTTTTTGCGTTGCAAATATTTGAATTTTATTTTTTGTATTGAATTTAGTGTTAAATTAATTCTCTTTAAAATGATATGAAATACTTTGCATTTTGTGCAATGTAAAATTTTCTAGAAGCATAAAAACTTAAAAAAACAACAATTTAAAAAAAGTATCCACAATTTCGGCCACAACTGTATGTTACTTGTGACAGTATTTTATGAAATGCTTAGTGGTGGTTTTATGATCCCTAAGCTATTTTTTTGTTTTATCTATTTCAAGTTTTTTGTCCCAGATTCACAGCAGAATTGAAGTTTACGTTTACCATGTTTGAACCTCATTAAAAAAAAATTATGCTTGCTAGTTTAGTTTTGTTCTTTAAAAATTTAATGTTCGTGCGAAGAACAGGTATTCCTGTTAGTTAAATTTGAAATGCTATCTTGTCTAGGTATACTTCTGGTCCCAGATTATGATTTTCTTTAATGTGAAACATTGTTTTGGGAATGCATTTGCATAGTTTCACTCCTAGAATGGCTTTTCTATGTACTTAACATGTATTTACCATTTAGTGTGAAAAACAAAGTTTGATATTATATGTTTTAGATGTTTTATGCACAACTCATATGTTCATTATAGAAAAGGCAACAAGTGAGATGAATACATCTGAAGACTGGCAGACAATATTGGAGATATGCGATAAAATTGATATTTCTCCAAATGGTTCCAAAGAAGCATTGCGTTCCATCAGTAAGCGCTTAAACAGCAATGTGCCACTTGTAGTTATGCATACATTGACAGTGAGTTATTCATCACTTTCTACTGGATTGTTTAGTAAATAATGTTATCTGGAAAAATCTCACTATTTAATTTTCATAAATTTAGAGAATTCTTTTGTTATGTGCATTTTAATTTTATTTCTCATGTTAAAAATACTTTTCAGTTACACCCAATTCTTTTTTTACACAGTAGATACGTTCCTTAGAAAACTGAGCAGAAAAATGTATTTGACATATGGTAAGTTTGGGGATATGTTCCACAACTTTGAAAGATCATGTAAGATGCAAAAATTAAATATTTTCCCCAAAAAACACGCAAAAGAAGTAATAAAGAAAACCATGTTACATATTTATAGAACAAAAACAATGAATTTTTATAAAAATTGGAATTGAAATTAGGAATAAAACTACTAACTAACAACTATTAATTGCTACCTGATAACTAGCATGCACATTTATTATGAATTGAATCAAAAATAGTATCATTAGATGTATCGGATATAACCAGCACAACTGTCTGCTTTAATTCAAATGAAGAATTTTGTTCATTTTATTAATGATCTCTCACGTTTTTTTGTTGTTGTTACAAAGTTTGTTCGCAGCAGTTTTTTTGGTTTCTTATGTTGCTTATATAATTCTTATTATACACAAGATTATGTAGAAACTTTAATGCATTCTCTTTGTCAGAATCATGAGAAAGAACATGTTGTTTCATACTTGTAGCCAATTTCAAGCCCTCAAAAATTAAATCAGCTGTTAATAGCTGAACGTAGCCTTCGACATTATCATTATTGACTTCTTCATTGTCATAAATTCATTTAAATTATCCTCATCCAAAGGGGCTTTCTATCATCAATTTTTCCATGTCAGCCATTTGCATGTTGTTTAAACTTTCTTCTATTGCATTTGATAGTTATAATTTCAGAACATACAGTTGATTTTCGTACTGCGAAACTTCCACTTTTGATACAAGCTGGCAAAATTTTTTTCCAGCAAGCATTTAAGGTAGATTGACATAACTGCATGATGGCAAAAGAAACATGTGTAGTACCATCCATCATTGTAAACTTTCTCCAAGCTTCCACAACAGTCAAATTTCTTTCCTCTGCTGAATCTAAAATATTATGTTGATCGGAGTTCAAAGATTTTATGCAAATCAGTCACAAAGAACAAGGCAGTTCTTTAAGAGCGATGAGAATTTATTGTCGAAAATCAATTCTTGAAATACAGGATTCAGCAGCAAAATTTGCAGAATAAATATCAGAAGGATTTTACACCTTCTGCAGCATTCAGACACAATATCTTTGTCTAAAATACATGTATGCAAAAGATTATTCTCAAACACCACTCGTCCTACTCAACAGCCAAGCTAATCACCAGTCGACTCTTAACGGTCAAGGCAAGACTATTAATCACTAGTCAAAACAATACTGATTAATCGCTAGTCAAAACAAGACTAACAAATCGCTGGTCAAAACCATACTACTAATCGATGGTTGAAGAAAGACTGACTCGTTTTGGGGAGCATCTCTATTTATAGCCTTGCGGATCTTTCTCGAAAGATCCGCTTGTGTAATAGGTCTTGAAATTAGTTTACTTCACCACAAATTTCCAGAAGAACCTGGAGGGTCCGAAACTCGTCAAAAATGGTCGACAAAAGTGATGCCAACTTGGCTCTATTGCCAAGATTATTTGAACTTAATTGAGGATATTTATATCATCCTACGAACTGAACACTTTAACACAAAATACAATTATACTGAAAAACAAAATGCTGCATTCAAACTGAAGTACAATAAAATAAAGAAAAAAAATTCCAAAATTCGGGTATTTTCTTGATAATTTATACAAAGTGACCAAGCCATGAAATTGACCAAGTCACTATCACATGTGTGTGCATAAACTAACCCTCTTCTGATTACACTGTCAAAATTAGAATTAAGAAAAAAAATCTTTTTTTTTGGGGGGGGGATTAAAAAATTTGTTTAAAAATTGTTATTTCAAAATCATTTAAAAAAGACTGTGGAAAAAGATTTGGGTGTAGTTTTACAATGTATAGCAATGTGCTCACTGTTCTGTTATATACCTAATCATGCCAAAAGTTTATATACAATTATAAAAGAGATTTATAAAAAACAACTTTGTAATAAATTTTAAAACTATATCTGCTTAATGTTTTATTTTTTGCTTTAAATTTAACATATTGCACCTTTTATTCAAGATAATAACGTTTTGACTTTCCATTGTCTTTAATTATCTTTGGACAGTCATCTGTCAAGGTACGCACTATCTCCATGGGAATTTCCATCAGTGCCTTCCATAAATAGTATTTAAGATTGTTCAAATGGGGACGCAATGTTTTGCATATCCTTTACCTCCAATACTGATCACAATTTATGACTGAGTGGATTTAAATCCAACTTTCTGGCAGGACAATATTTGTGTTTCATGGAGTCCTACACATACTTTTTCAACCACTGCTGAGTCATCTTCACCTTATGAGCAGGAGCAGAGTCCTGTTGTAAAGTCCAATAGTTTCCATTGAGCTTGTTTATGCTCAAAGGGCTGGCTCATGGTGTTGGTCTTAAGATAGTGTCTTGGTAAAGTTTTGCTATGGTTTTCACTCGTTTTTCCCAGAAGTGAATCTCCGAGATGCCTTCATAGCTGACACCCCATCAAAATGATAGCGAAGCTTGATGATGAATTTTTTGTTTGCGTTTTCTGTTTTCTTTAGCTTCTTGAGCACTCCTTGCATATACATTGTCATTCTGGCAGTTGAAAGATTCTTTAACATCAAATATTTTCTTATCTCTAAATATAATTCATCTTAAATCATTATAAACATGTCACTGCAACTGTGCTTTTGCTATAAGGCATCTCTGCTGCTTTGATTTTTTTGTAAGAAAATGGCAACTTATTCTTTGATATTCTCATAGTTTAAATTCTTTGTTTACTATGGGACACATTTTTCTATTTTGACACATTCATCTACTTTGCAAGAAGAGTCTTTTTTCAAAGAATTCTGCTTTGACAAGAGCAGGTGTTCTCACTAAGCTTGGATGACTGTTTCTAGTACTGTCTGCAATTTTATTGGTCTCAGAAAATCTCTTAATTCTTTGTTAAATGAGTAAGTTACCTTTTGATGCATGTGTTGAAAGTCTTAAAAATCTCCGACAAGCTCTTCTATTTTTGATATAGAGAAATAACTGCTGGTCTCTGCTGTCTGATGAGCTCTATCTCATTTAGAAATCATGCATGAAGGACTACAGTTTTTTGAAAAATATTGCAAAGGAACTTCAACTATGAAATGTGAAATTGTTTGCTGCATTTGAGTCTCTGCAGATGATCTCACATTTATGTATCAGAACTTTTAGCTTGTCTAGATACTTCCAAGTTTATTAATCATTCATTCCAAATGCAGCATATTGTAAGAAAATTTAACATAGGTCTAAACTAGCCTTGCCATTCTTTGAGATTTGTCTTATTTGTCAACTGAGATGTTACATAATAATGTAGGATTAAATTAATTTTCCTAGTTGAACAAGTTTTTTTTGAGTTTTGGTACTTTTTTATGAATTGAAAATCATTATTGTTTTAATTTCTAAGCACAAATATTAATCTATTAGTATTTCTGCTAGCAACAGAAATTGAATTTTGTTTTAACTAAATATTTTTCATTTAAATTATAAAAATTATATTAAACTAACACAATTAAAATAAATAAATCAAGAATTAATTTGCTTAAATTCATTACAACTAAATCTAAACTTAAAAAATATCTCCTTTTTATACCTTTAATTTTCTTATCAGTTTCTTAATTTTTGTTTTTCCATCCTTAATTTTGGTATTGAATTGCCGTAGTGTTTTATGAAATCCATATCTATCAGTTTTGTTTGTGTGATAAAATTGCTATGGATGGTTTCTCACATAAATGAATATTTTTGCTGTTCATGATTTTCTAGTACATTTTAGATACTATAACTTAAAGCAATACACAATTGAGGTATTGAATTGGATGTTTTGTTATAAATTGTGCTATATGTTATTGTGATACTTGTTTACATAAAAGGTTTTTGCCAAAAATAACGTCCTCTTAATCTCTTATAGTTGCTAGATTCATGTGTTAAAAACTGTGGAAGAAAATTTCACCTGGAGGTAAATTCTCGAGATTTTGAAGCTGAGTTAAAAAGACTTTTAAATAAAAAAAAGGTAAGAAATTAGAAATATTCTCTTAAGGTAAAAAAGAAAATGGTTGAACCAAGATTTGTCAGAATGCAATGAAATTTACGAGTTTGGTAAAAGGCTAATGGAAAAGAGTAAATGATTGAATTTAAGATTGAAATATGTAAATTTTTTGAGCAAAATGCAGAATAGTGATATCATTCAGTAATATTAAATAACCACCATTACTCTTTTAATACATGCGAAGAGTATTTGTAATGAGTCCACTCCATGTTACTTTTAACTCTTGCACCTAGTTCTAGTAGATTATGTGGCACAGGTGGAGTAGTAACTTCTCTTTCTGTGGTATCCCATACATACTCGATCATGAATAGTTCTGATGAAAATGCTGGGTGCAGTAAGGTATAAACAAGCACTAGAGATGGTAGCAATATGTAGTGGTTTATTATCTTAATGGGCAATAGTTCAAACTGAGAGTTCAGGGATCAGATCAAAACCATCCATAAATTCAAAACCACTGAACTTTTGTTGTCAAGATTTCATGAGAAATGCTTTCCTAACTACCACAAACAGTAGAAAAAATTCATTTCATAAAAGCCCAAAACAATATATTTTCTTTTTTTAAAAGAATTTTGGTAAATTTTTATTTTTGCTATTTGGTTTTGTATCAATGTAATCATTACTCTGAATTTTGATAGAAGGTTATTTGTTTCTTCCCTCATACAGCTGTGTACACGAGTATATTGCTAAGTAATTGCCATACATTCTTTTGATGTATAAATTCCTACTTGTTTTTTTTAAATATTAGTGCTAAAGCTTTTTGGCTATAAAACTTCGTTTCACCTCCTAAAAAGGTTAGGTTCAGTTGCTTTATTGTTCAATGAGAGAATCTGTCTTTCTTCTTAATTTGTAATATTTATCTGTAGCGTTTGTAGGTTTAAAATAATCGATCACATATTTCTACTATATTTTATTTACATCATGACACTTGGATTCATTACACAGGAACATTAACAGATACACTTATTACATATGCATCTTTTTTATATGCTTGTCATGCATCGCTTTTCCTATTCCTTTTAAAGGATTATTCAATTACAGTTCAGTGGCTGTGGTAGCCTAGTGGTTATGGTCATGAATTCATGACTGTAGTGTTGTGGGTTCGAATTCTGGTGCTTCTGAAGCACCACCATGTTGAGGGGGCCAATGCATGTTAAATCCGTTGAGGCTCAGTGCCCTCTCATTGGTGCAATGTGGTAGTCAGGAGAGGGGGACTCCAGCTCAGGTATCTTCCTCGCCACTTGACCAAGGTTCAAAATAACGAGGTCCGTCGCCAAAAGCCGTCGTGTGACTTTATAGTGCGATGTTAATATAAAAAATCAGGCGCTCAATTGCAGTTAAATACACGTCTCCCTCAGAGATCAAATCTCTTGGATGATTGCCTGATTCTTCTGGAATTTAGGTTACAGCCTCAATCTCTTTGAAACTTGTGGACTTTTCATTGAAGAGCAGTTTGACAACAGTGGCATATCTGGTTACATTAGTTGATGAATCTGGAACATTAGTTGATGGCACTGCTGGCATGGAAAATGAGCTTGGATCCTCATTGAAGACTTCAGAATTTTTTCCCCTGTTTTCCCATATTAAAGATTTGAGTTGATTTCTGAAATCTGTGCTGTGTTGAAAATATCTTGGTGAATGTTTTGAATGACTGACTGATCACCCACTGAATAAATCTGATCAGCAGTCTGATCAAGTGGAGAGTACCATCCTGGTTGACAGTTGTATCTAACTTCCATTTGGCATTAACTGCTTTGTGAGCTCTATCACCAAACTTCATTTCTATCTTGGAATTCGAATTTATCTTATTGTAGTCTTATCTAACCCTTTTTTTCATATCATGTAAAGGTAAATCTATATTAATTATAATATTTCTCTTTATTAAAAGCATGGCTGGGGACTATGTGTTGTAGTTGCATTGTAAATTTTCCGGTTATTGCAATAAAGGTTATCAACTTCTGTTGTATAGTATTTTCATATTTTTGCATAACTCTTAATGGTTGCTTTAGAATGACAACTTATTAAAAGAAGGTTTGAAAGAGAGCTGCACTAGTTTTGTGTTTTATTCTAACTTTATATACAATACTATCAGAAAAACTTTCACTGGTTTTCTTAGTTGTTGTAACTCTTTTATGGTGTATATTTTCAATTCTTTGGAATGAGCATCAATAATAATAATAAGCATGTTTGAAAATTGGTGTGAATACATTTCCAAGATTTCCTAGTTAGTTTAGCTTTTGTAGGATCAGTATTATGTCTGCCACTGTTTGCACAATTTTTTATGGCTTCATTATCTTTACTTATATTTTTCAAATTGATAAATGGTCTTGCTGTAGCCAGCATTTCTACTATTTGTAAGTACCCACTATGTAATTCTTGCAGAATCTTTTTTGGAATACAAACCTTTTCTCTGTATATAATACAACTATATCCTCAATGATATACTTAGCTTCCCTAAGTAATTTTACCTTCCCTTAAGAATTTTAAGAGTAGACCCAGAGTTCATCATCTTTCCACTCTCTTGTCATTATTCCTTTAAAGTAACAGGTAATGTTCCAATCTGTTACGTCTGAAACATTGCAATGTCATATTTTGCCTCCAGTCCTTCTGAGATTTTTGTCAATCTGGAAAGAAAGTCTATTTCCATGTTCAGTTGTTATACAAAATACAATATAAAACTGAAATGATTGTTTAGTTAATGCATAATGTGAGAATCCGGCAGCATTGTTACTTTAATTCAAAAATTGCTAATAAGTGTTTAGCATCTAGGATCAGTGTGAATCTTCTGACTTTTTTTTATATAGGTAAAACTTTTTTAACTGCATAAACTTACAAGAACTTTATCAACTTGGGAGTACTTTTTTTTGTATTCCATTAAAATTCTTGAAGTGAAAGCAATTGAGCATTCAGAACCATCTGAATATACATGTAACAAGACACAATCAATGCCAACTGGATATGTATTTTATATTCAAAATAAAGGTGCATTTGGATCATAATATATGAAAAATTGTGATGAACAGGTTTTTTTTTATTTGCTCAAAAGCTATTTGATGATCTTTTAACAAAACAACCCCCCCCCCTTTTTTTTTCTTTGTCAAATTATTAAGAGGATTCACTATAATTGCTAAACTTTCCATAAAAATTAACTAAGAAATTTTTTACTTCCTGAAAGTTTTGAGGTACAGGAGCATTAACCACTACTGCATTTTTCTTGTCACTGTTATGTAGCCTGTTAACATCAATTTTATGTCTAAGAAAATTTGTCTCTTCTTTTAGAGAAACTTACTCTTAGTTAAATTAAGCTTTAGTTCATTCTCTTATTTCTTTAAAATTTCTCTAAAGCCTTAAAATGTAATATTTCATTGCTCCCAATTATTCTAGTATCATCCACAAATACTTTGGCCCCTTCCATATCCTGGACTTGTCCATGTACAAAATGCTGCCAAATTGCAGGTGCTCTGTTTAAAATCTATACATGAATCCAGTGGTGCATACAGGAGTTTTTCTAGATGTGGGGTCCAGGGTCGAAAGTCCACCATTCTTGTATCATGCTCCTATATGTTGTCCAACATATTCTTTTGATTTTGTCAATTTTCAGGAACAAAAAATAGTAAAAAAATTAATTATTGTATAAATAAGCATTAATTAATAAAATTAGTTATTGATAACAAATGCTTAATTAAATTTTATGTACTATAAACTTAAGATTATAAACAATTGAAAAAAAATAAGGCCTGTGTGGGATTCGGGGACCCCTCCCATTGTGTGTGCTACCGCATGAATCCCTTATGTATATTTAACATCATTAGTTTTTGACTTTCTGAATGGACTTGCAAATATGTTTCAGAAATTGTTTTTCTTTATTTAAACTACCATATCTTAGCAACAGATGCTGTGATGCAATAAAATTGGGTTTTAGGGTTGTTGATTTACTTGTACATAGTCTTCTACTGTACAATCAGTTTTAAACACAAGAATTACTAATGTTACCCATTCCAAATGTTTTCTATGTATGCCTTTTTTTTCTAGTCTTTCAATTTCGATTTGAACTCTACTTTTTAATGCAAAAGGTAATGTTTGAACCATAGAAAATAGAGGTGTCATTCCGTTTTAAGATCAATTTTAACTTTATATTTACTTATTTATTCCATGTTTATCATTGAAAATATTTTTTATATTCCTTTAAATAGCCATTTAAGTTTCTTTCAGTTTTTGCTGTAACATTTTTTAGTGCCTGTCAGTTCAAGTGAATTTTATAGAGCCGTTCATTATCAAGAAAAGAGTATACAAGCTCAAATTTAATTCTTGATTTTTATGTTGAACCTTCACAGTAACCTACTCAATAAATATAATTGTATTACCTTTAAAAGTTTTAGGAATTATTTACAAGTTCCATCTACACGGACTCCTTTGTATTTGATTCCATCAAACATTTATTGGCCAGCCAGAGCTCTTCAGACTCCCTCTATGTTATTAAAAAATATTTCTATCTGCTAAAAAATTACTATTCCTCTTTTTCATTTTTTCTCTTTATAATTATGTATTGAAAAATGCACTGGTATTTATACGTTTAAACATCTGATTGGTTTCAGGCAGTTTTATATTTTTTATTTACAAGTTTTATTGAGAATCAGTGGAAATATAAAAATTAGATCCAAAACTAAAAAAAAATCCATTTGACTGATAAAAATATCACCTCAAAATGCTTCTCAAAGTGATTTCCTGAAACTTATTTGCTTACATATTGGTAACACAAAATGGACAAGATATACTTAAATCTCCAGTAGAAGATACAAAAGCACAGTACATATTTTGGATGTAATAATTAGAGTGCTGATATGATTGTTATATGAAAGAAACACTAATATCAATTTTGAATATTGGTGTGATTATATACAAGAACTCAGAATAAAGCGCTTATAGTGTTATTGATACTGAGCTTTCTCAGGAGCTTGAAAGTTTAATTTCCAACATTATGATTCTTAATGTTGGAAAATACTTATAATAGCTCTTGCATTGAGCAACATAAATCAAAGTATCTTTGATACTTCTCAGTTTCTGAAGGAATGGAAAATATTTCTTTGTTTAAAGCATTTTTAAATATAAAAAATATTAATTTTAGCAGTGATCACTACTTGAGTCATCCCCCTCCCCTTGTGCATGTGTATTGTATTCATAAAATTGAGTCTAGTACATTAGTTATCTTGTTTTGTAACAAATGGCAAAAAGATGGGTTTTGTATTTGCTTTAACTGTGAAGCATGTCTTCTGAATGTGCCCAATTTTACCTCAGAAATTCTATTTATTAGAATAAAAACACTGCTTTTTCCTTCTTGTGACTAGTATCTATGCATTGAAAGCAAAATAAAGGTTTCTTTTGGCTTCTCACAAAATTTATTCTTTTTTCACATGTCTACTCTGAATTAATTCCTTGGCCCATTATATTATTTGTCCCTTTAAAAGCTTTTTCCCATAGCCAATGGTATCTGTAATGTTTTTGAAGATCAATGTGTTATCTTCCTCAAATAATTCTAAAATCATTTTATCATGTAACCCACTTATAAACACATTATGTAACATAAGATTTAAGATGTTATCATTATCACAATTCATACTTAAAGTTTTGAGCTCAGCAATATATGCCTTTATACTTCCCTCCTCACTTTGCCTTGATTTAAGAACTTATGCCTAGAAGGTATAATTTTTGAAGTCAAATGTTTCTTTAGTAGTACTTTGAATTTTTTTCTCAAGTTTGGTCAGAAGGAATGTCAGGTAACCTGCAAACCTTTTAGTTACTTATACAACTCGGCACTTACAGAAACAAAAAAAACCCTTAATTCTATTAGCTGCTGGTGAATTTTGGACATCTCTTTTAAATATTTCAATAAAACTGGACATTTTCATTTTCATCATTGAATTTTTGGAATCAAACAAATCGTCTTGATTCTGTCGATCTCAAATTAATTCTTGACTTGCTTAAATAATTCTTCAATTTTTTAAACGGAAAAACTAAAACCTTTTACCTTGAATCATCTTTAGGCAATGTCTTATCCAAAAGAATTTCTATTTATAGAATGATACTTGAACACATTTCACTAGAAAACTAACACTTATACATTGATTATATATACACACATCTTATACCCAACATGCATTACCATTAATGTAGTTTCCCTTAAATCCTAATTTCTATGGGTCAATTAGGCGATCATATCCAATGATTTTATGTTTCCAATAATTTGTCCATCTTTAGTTAACTTTGTTTATTGGACGAAACACATAGAAGACTACACAAAGAACATTACGTAAACAAAACTACCTCTACAAGCCAAACAAAGTATATATGCTCTTCACTGACTTGCAGCACCATCTGTATATTAAAGAATTTAATTTACAACACATTCCCCCCTCTATGAATGAATAGTTCATAACTCCAAATTATATATAATAATACTTACATTATGCTAAATTTAAATGTTAATATTTCAGAATTTCACTTATAATGATTATAACATACAATATTCATACATTAACAACACATTTATAATATCCATTAAACTATGTTAAATCATAGGAGGAAAATTTAAGTAGCAAATAAATTTCAATTATAATGAATTTAAAGTTAAAGCAGCAAATAGTAAATTTCTGAAAAGCTAAAATTGAATACAACACAATTTCTATTAAATGCAATAAAATACAAATAATAATAAATTCAAGCTTAGATGCACTTAAAGTTCCAAATAGAGTTCAAATTTCTATCAATAGTATTTAGTTAGGTATTTCTAGATTATGTAAAAGTTGCACAGGACGTTTTATAATGGAATTTTCCGTTTTTACTGCACAGGCTCTAATTCTTTTATCATGACCTGTAAAGGTTTCAATTACTTTACCTAATTTCCATAGGCTTCTAGGTAATCGATCATCATGTATCAGTACAGTATCATTAATTTTGAAATCAGTCTCTTTCGTTGGATTCACAAAATGTGCAGATTTCAAATTTAACAGATAGTCCTTTCTCCATTGTCTCAAAAAGTTCTTCAACAGTCCTTCGCGGTAATTGAATCGTTTAAGAAGCACCTTTTTACCCACAACACAGTCTACAGTAGAAAGTTTCACTGCTGGTAAACTGGTTAATCTTCTCCCTAACAGGAAATGTGATGGAGTTAATGGAAAGTTTCCAGTAGAATCTGAATCGATATACGTTATGGGACGCGAATTTAATACTGCTTCAATTTCACACAGCTAGTTAAAGACGATTTGCCTATAACTTTTCGTAAGATTGTTTTTACGGAACGGACGATTCTTTCGTAGAATCCGCCCCACCATGCACCTCTTTCGATGATGTATTTCCATTTTATGCCCCTTGATGCGCAAAATTCTTTCACATCAGGATGGTTTATTACAGTCCACAGTCGTCTCAGTTCAATTTCTGCTCTCTTAAATGTTTTAGCATTGTCCGAATAGATAACGGTACAAAGTCTTCTCAAAATAAATCTACAGAATGCTTCTTTAGTCAAACTAGTAACTAATTCGAGGTGGAGTGCTCTAGTTACAGCACATGTGCAAAGTAGTATGTAAAACTTTTCCTTTGAGTTTTTGACATATATTGGTCCGGCGAAATCCAGTCCGATTACTGCAAACGGTGGAGATTGTTCTATTCTATCTCTTGGAAGAGGAGCCATAATCTGCCTACCTGGATGGGAATTGAATTTTTTACAAACAAAGCACTTCCTAATGATTGACTTGATTATTTTCAAATACTTTGATAAACTTTATTGCCTTGGCCAACAAAGCATCTAAAAAACCTGGATAAACATTAAAAGGCTAAAGAAAAACAGCCCCTTCAGTTAAATTGAGTCCCAGAACTTTCTTACTGGAGATGTAGATGTAGCCTTTCTTTCTGTAGCTTGAATCTTTCAAAGGAACTCTCCTGGGTCCATTTCCACTTCATCCTAAGTTTCCCCATCATTAAGAAAAGTTTTGTCTATTGCTGTCTTAGACACTTAACATTGGAGGTCATTAACAACATCCCCAATGATACAATTAAGATTTATAGTGATGGTAGTAAAACATCTGACCAAGTGGGTAGCAACATCTATATTGATACCCCCTGTGAAAAATTGTCTCTGAAAAAAACGCAATTCGGATTTGTGCTCAGATTTGACAAATGAACTAATAACCATTGGTTGGGGTCTTGAGGCCTTTTCATCTAAGAAGAAATATGGTGATCTTTGGATTCTCTCTGATAGCCGTAGTTGGCTTCCAACACCTTTACAAATGGTTTATTGTCAGCAACAAAAACCACAGTGTCTGCATGAAACATATATCGCTGCAACATGATATCCATTTTCAAGGGATCCTATCTCATGTCGAACTTTACGGCAATGAAATGGAAGACAAACTAGTGAAGAAGGGCTGTAATCATCCAACTCCCGCCACATCTTTCCTTACTTATCTGGAATTATACTCGCTGAAAAAAAATCTCAAAACTTGATGGAGTGAGTGGTGCCTCCTTTTTGTCATTGGTACGCGGGTAATACCCAGTCTAGCCCTAGCCCTCAAAAGTGACAGATGCTCCCAGACTACATTCTCACGTGTTACCAGTGGTCAAATCAAGTGCTTTTTATTTTCAGCCAGGAAAAAGATCTCCATCTGTGCAAGGTGTCAAGATCACCAGGCTTCTCCCAATCACATAATGCATTGCATGGATCTCAGAAGTAAATATATTTATACAGATCTGTCTTGTGCTCAACTTTTTGAGCCAATGATTTAATGGATCTTGTCTGACTTCATCAGACCCTGGAGGATTAGCAACAACAGCACATTACCTTCCGCCTAGCATTTAGAAATTCACTTACTGCTTCTTAAAAATTGAGCACAAAGATCGAGCTTTGAATTAAAATATTTCTAATCATATTTTTTAAAACTGTGTGAAAAAACTATTACCTGACAATGTTCCTTTTAGGATGGAGCATGTAATAAATCATGTAGCATTTTTTTTTTATAATAGCTCTTATGTTTGAATTTTAGTTAAATTCTTGTCAATAAGTAGTGTGGGTTACTTACAATGAGAACACAATTTACAATGAGAAGCCTACCATTTAATTTATGATGTTTGATTGGATATGATGTGTGTCCATTTTATTATAAGCCTGTATGTGTACCTTTTTTTCAAAAATTCTAATACATTTTTCAAAAATTCTAATACATAACATTTGCTTAAATGAACATCTCTGTAATACTTTCTTGGAATCATTGCAGCCTCATGATTAATGATCATAGACATAAATTTTAATTCTTTTAGATTGTCACACAGAATAACTGTTAATACTTTCCTGGAATCATTGCAGCCTTCATGATTAATGATCCATAGTTTTAAATCTGTGCTCCCCAACCCTTTTATCACCTGGGTTCAGTCAGTGTTTGACAATTTTACCGCGGCCCGTTGGGGTTGTGATGATGATTGCTTATATTTTAGATTGTGTTGATTTAATAATTTTAAGTTACCCCAAAAAATGAATATAAAGTGATTTCTTTGGAAAGTCGCACAAACCCAAGATAAATATACCACAGTAAATAAAATTGAAATAATTTGATGTTTTTAGTGATCTGGTACTGGTCTGCTACCCGGGGGTTGGAGACCGCTGCTTTTGATTTCCACACAGATTTCCTAGAACCCTATTACATATCAAACTGAACCTTGACAGATTTTTAAATTACAAAAATCATATTTTTTATTCCATTATGAAATGTAAGAAACTGAAACAAATCATTATAACAAGTTTTAAATCAAATTTTCAATTCTTTATATGTGTGAAAACATTTAGTTGAATAATCAATTTACTGTCCAGAAAATAATTGGAGAATTTGCCACTGTATGATAGCATTTGAAATGTAACAGCTCAAAGTAATATTTGACATTCGGCGCACTGGTATCTGGTCTCTTTTCTTACTGGCTTACCTGTGGAATCTCTTTTGAGAGCATAGAAGATACTGTTTCTTTAGATTGAGTTTTTTTTCTTTGTGGTGGGAATAACATCTGAAAAATGTCTTGAGGTTTGCCTGAGTGGTAAAGGACTAATGCTGGACCTTTGTGATTTGGTAGAAAAACTTATTACAATGATTTTCTGCTGTTAGTTTTTCAATAAATTTTGTTCTAAACTGTTGAGTTGATCATTAACTTCCTGATTTTACAGTATCAGCATATTAATTCCTTTAAGCCAAATTTTGTAAATGAAAGAAAATTTTCGCATGGAAGCCTTTTTTCTTAAGTAGGATAAGCAGCTAAATACTGTCCAACTTTTGTTATTTCAAATCAAATAAAAACGTAAATAAAAAGTTGTAATCACAAATTACGTTATGTTTGAGATAACAATTAATTACAACATAGACTAGGAATCGGCAGCCTAAGCCACAGGTGCAGTTCAATTTAAGCTCATTCCAGACCCTGGGTGCAAAAGATCTACAGGCCCCCTTGGCACTGGAGGATCCAAATTTATAACCAGAAAATCTGGTTAAGTCTAGCTTGGGCCCGGATAAGCACCCAATGGATAAATTGGCACTGGTTCAATTCTTAATGGCTCACTACACCTCTCTACAAATTTTCAACATTTGAATAATTTTGAATTGGAGCTTTTTGAACTATTATCTTCAGAATTATGGAAAGGAAAATTTACGGAATTATTAAAAAATCTAGGAAACTCTTAACAATAAATTGACAGTTATTTTTTAAATTACTGGATTTAGAGATTTAATTGTTTGCATGTGCTCTTCTCCCTTTTTGTTCTACATATCTATGTGAACAAATCTTTTCTCATATAAAGGTATTTTGAGTGTCTTGAAAAAGTTGTTGAACTATTTCTTTGTGCAGACTCAGTAAAACATTCAGAATCGTGTGAAGTATTAAATCACAAATTATTTCTCTGATATTTATTGCGATGTTAAATAGAGAGATGTGCTAAGGCAAAAGGTTCGCTTTACAATATTTAACTATATTAAAAAATACTTATATTTTGTGTGTATGTCGTTTATTTCTTATTTTAATAATTAAGTTTAAAAGATATATATTATACAAAATGTATGTACAATTTTGAATTTTTTTTATTTATACTGAAGGAAGTTATATTTTATGTTTATTTTTATGTTAAAAAATATTTTTTAATAATGCATAGTTAAACTCTAAATCTATTTTTGATCTCTGTTCCCTAACTAAATGTGCATTGCCACAGGAATTGAATTGTTTCAAATATTTTCTACTGCATAGCATCCTGAATCATATTGGTGGACTGGTTTGGTTCACCACAACAAGTAGGTTGCTGACCCCTGATATAGACAAACCCAAGATTAACAAGATAATCAGGAAAGCAGTAAGTTAATGTGGTATATCTGGAATTTCAGTAAGGAAATTACGAGCTTGTATGTTATCCTCATTACCCTATCGCTCTTTGAAGTATCTTCCCCCTCCCCATGCTAAAGTATGATGGTTAAAGAATGCAATATTTTTGTTCCATTCTTTCATGAGTTTTTAGAATTTGTCAGGTTTATCAAATGTTATTCCTTTTCAATATTCTCGCTCTTCATCAAAAATAAGTTGGTCGTAACATTGACTTTCTGACTCTATTTTCTCATTTATCCCTTTAATTTTTCAAAGTATAGGGTGTCCTAAAAGTATGGCTACACCTTCAAAATTGAATGAAAAATAAACAAAGATTTTCACTTGCGGTTTTTTATGTTCCACAAAGAAAAGATTAAAGTTTAAGTTTGATAAAATGCAAATTATATGCTGAAACTTCCACGTTTTTCAACATTCTTGCTTCAAAGTGGCTTCACTGCAAGAACAAGCGCAAGTTGTAGCATGGTTTATCTAATTTAAGTTCGCAACACATGTATAGCGTAAATGGGGCATCATGCCTCAGGAGATTGGAACTGAAAAATGTTTTACATATAAAGTTCCCTGGGTGATGGATGAGACAGAAGGTCCAATACCACAGGCACCTACATCTCTTAAACATAACACCTTTGGGCTTCTTGTGCCAATACGTGAAAAACATTGTTTACCAATCTCCAATTCGTAACTTTCATGAATTGGTACTTTTCCGTTAGCAGGGCGCAAGCAAAAAATCGCCATATAATGTAGAATTCTGCCTAATTTTTTACAACCATAGGGGAAATGTTTGTTTTGGGCCATGTGGCATTCTCTGAATTCATTCAAAACCAAGCACGTTTTCTTTTCTTTCTTCCATCTTAATTTTTATTTTAAAAAATGATGAAAATTTGGGATTTAGCAGGAACTGAAGAAGATGCTGCAGTCTCTTTTTTTTTTTCATGAGAAAGGTATATTGGCAAAGAATGCAGCATGCAATCAAAATCATGAAATGAAACTGTCTTTTTATGATGGAGTAAGTTGACAGGGGGCAATCTTTCAACATGCTGCACGAAGAGCATTTACAATGGTTTGTGGTTCGAATCATCCAGATTGAGTTTTCTAACATATTTGAGATTTATTTATGGCTGGAGCAAAGAGATGACATCAGTCAAATGGTATGAATAACAACTGAATATGAATTATAATACAGTTGTAAATTGGAACTACTTAAGAAAAGTTTGTGTAGTAGTATTAGCAGAATGTGAGCAAAAAAAAAAAAAAAAAAAAAAAAAAAAAAAATTGGTGGTCCCCTGAAAAATAGTTGAGATAGACGAGAGCTTATTTAGATTATGAAAGAACAATACCGGTCAAATTCTTTGACAACAGTGGATATTTGGTGATGTTTGTCGTGACATGGACGTTTTAGTTAAAAGTTCCAAACTGTTCTTTACCAGTGCTGTTAGATGCCATCACAAATTACATCAAAGAAGGGTCAATCATTTGTTCCGATTCTTGGGAGGGCTATATACTGCACAACTAAAATGGAAGAGGCTGTTCTGCAGCATTTCAATGACAGGTACAATTTTGTTGATCCTGGCACTGGTGTAAATTTTCAGAAAATCAAACAACTTTGGGGCAGTGCCAAATGGAAAAATAAAAATCGTTGGGGAACTACTCGCCATCATTTGGAGTCATACCTCACTGAATTTATGTGGAGATGAGGAGGAGTAAATGATCCATTTGAGCAAATTCTCAAGGACTTACCATATTCTGGAAAAACCAATAATTATAAGCATTCTTTTTAGGTAAAACTGTTTTGCTTATAATTCATTATTATTTGTTTACAGTTGAACTTGTTTTGCTTACTATTAATAAATATTTGTTTATAATTGAACGTTTTCGACTTTTATTCTGTTGACTGTTTTGTCATTTGCTTTGCTTGGTGTCTTGGCTCGCATTTGGTTCAGAATTGGTGACATTTGCACCCGGCTAACAGAAAAGTACCGAATTAATAAGTCTACTTACATCCTCCATTCAGAGTGTTGATCCTGCAATCCTTCTTAGAACGTGCCTAGAAAATTGTATTGACTTGATGTGTTACACGCAAGTATTAGTGCGAACATTGAAATTGTGCAATAAAAAAAATGTAAAAACTTTTTAGTATTTTCTTTATGAAATAAGAAAAACTGTAAGTAACCTTTGCTTGTTTATTTGTAATTAATAGTTGAAATGTAGCCATACTTCTCGGACACTAGGTATTTTTTAATACAGAATTTTGAGAATTGTTAGATTTGATAATGTATGTAATCTTGAATCACTATGGGATATACTTTTTTGTATAAAAAAAAGAAAACTATGATATTTGAAAGTAATCAAAATTACTTGATGGTTAATTGTTATTGTCAGGATATCTTTTTTACTTTTTTTTGGTCTTATTAGTTTTTGTTTTTTATTTAAGGGTCATATTAAATGTGTTCAAAAACTTAAGGGATTGCTCAAGAAGTGGAGTGAAGAAGACTTTAGAAATGACCCAGAATTAAGCCTGATTCCGTCATTATATAATAGCATAAAAACAGTATCCGAGAAAGAAAGTCACACCCAACAATCTGAGAAAGATACTCAGCGGGGATCGAAGGACACTGCTTCTTCAGCTATCAAGAAAGAGGAAGAAGATCTTGCAAAAGCAATTGAATTATCACTGAAAGAATCTGGATCTCCGAAAGTTGCTAGCTCATTGTATCCAAGTACTGTTTCAACTACAAGTCGAGATCATCAGACCAAACCACCAGCTAAACAGTTGAGAAAAGTTCGAGCCTTGTATGATTTTCTAGCAGCTGAAGACAATGAGCTGTCTTTTAAAGCAGGGGAAATTATTCACATAATTGATGACAGGTAATATGTAAATGCACCTTATGCTTTCTAAATGTAGAGTTCCAATTTCCAAATTTAATTTAGAAGTATGTTGAAATTTGAGATTTTAAAATGAAAATTAAGTCGTTTTTTATCTGCAGAAAAAAAAAAACTTAAATGTGGTAGAAAAAGTTATTTGTTATGCTCTCTTTTTAAGTGACCCATCATGGTTTCTTGGCTCTAATCAGAATGGTCAGGGTTTGTTTCCGGCAAACTTTGTGACCTCAGATTTGTCACCAGTCGAATCTTTACCAGCCCCCCCAAAAGAAAAGAAAACAGTTAAATTCAATGAAAAGGTAAATGTGAAAACTTTGGGAGATACAAATGGGCCAGTTGAAGAAGTTGTAATTGATGAGGTGTGTAAGCTGAATATATTTTCATATATGTTACTGAATGTGTTTTATTTAATCCTTGTATTCCTTTTAAATATGAAATGACTTTCAGAAAAAAATTGATGAAATGCTTGCTGCCTTACATGATGCAGACCCGACTGGACAAATTCAAGATTCTGATGAATTGCTCACTCTTGAGGGTTTGTAATTAAAATTACATTAATTTTATCATTTGAAAATTAATCTGAATTCTCAATATTTGAAATTAATATTTATTACTAAACGTTTTTTAGATCATTGCTTAGCAATGGGTCCTCTCATAGAGCAAGAGCTTGAAAGAATTGATCACAGACATGCTGCTTTAACAGATGCTAACAAGTTTCTTGTTGAAGCTTTGAAATCATATGAAATGCTAATGAAGTCTGCTATTCCTTATGCATCTTTTCAAGTACCATCAGATATAATGCATAGCAATATGTATCAGACACCAGCTCTTCAACTTCCTCAAGTAATTTTTTGAATATAAAATGCTTTGCTTTTTAGCACCAAATAATGTTTTTGTAATGTATTAGTAACTCATACAATACACTGGTATTTTCAAACTTGTTTAGTAATCTTTTAGTATCATGTGCATTTACTTCATCTTTTATCTTTTAATTTAGAAGTTACGGTAGTGAAAATTTCGGAAATAATTAAGAAAGTGTTAATAAAAAAAAAAGATATCCTCGAGTTCTTGAGATATTTATGTTGTGAATTTCATTATATAAAAGTATTTGTCAATCAAGACATTAATTGAATTTTAACTTAACTATATCTTTGAAACATTAAATGTTTCTTAATTATTCACAAATAGAAAACGTTTTCGTGATGTAGGCTCGAAAACCGATACACTAAAAGCTATTGTGTAGAGGGGTAGATGCAGGTTAAATCTGTCTTGGCTCAAAGTCTTCATGTTGGTGGGATGGAAAAGTTTGGAGAGAGTGAAGTGCCAACTCGGGTGTTGTTCTTGTCGCTTGACAGAGGCTCAAAAGTATGTGATACATCGCCAAAACCTCTCAGATTGCTTTAAAATGAAACATAAAAGAAGTTCAAAATCAGTCAAATCTTAGAAAACATTTTTTCCTATCTACTACTTAATCATTAAAAGATAATAGAGATGTATTCTTATTGCCTATAAGTGAGCCTAATCTTCTATGGAATATTTTTCTCTCCACACGTTACATATATTGTAAATGCCAAGTGACTAATCTATTGCTAAGGCTGTGTTCGGTCAATGTTAAATAATAGTGATCAAACCATATACTCATTTGTAGTTAGGAAAAAGCTGTAATATTAATAAAATTGCTATGGTTATAGCACATAATTGTTTCGGATAGCTTTGTTAGAATTAAAATTTTTGAAAAGTTTTTAATTGTTACAAGTAAAATTGAATAATATTTTGGATGTATGCTTCTCTATTTAAACTACAATGGGTAGAATACAATTTTGTGTTTTTATTAATTTTTTAAATTTAAAATTTATTCTGAGTTATTTTTTATGTAATTAGGACTAACTATACTTGGTAATATTTTTTTCTAACGAATTTATTCTTGGCTATAAATATTTATTTTTGGCGATCTTCTACAATTTCACCCTGAAAGATAATCTCTTCCTAAAATTATAGTAACTTGTAAGTTTTGACAAATAGTGAAAAATGAAAGAAGATTTAGGATTTACAAAGACTAAGCACCCCAAAACTAATAACTTTCTGATTTAGAAATGTATTAAATGTTTTTTGCATGTGTTTAAAGATATTTATTTATATATAATTGAAAAAAATTTCTGTTTATTCATGTTTTGTAGTTTGCATTTTTTTTATGTTATTGAAAACATATCTATAAAAATGTTTAAATTGAAAAAATTACCGTTCTTTAAAGCTTGAATTAATTGTAGTTATTATAATGCTAAAAATGAATTATATTTTTTTGCATTCAAAGAAAAGAATTTTTCTTTCCCTGAAGAGACTTTATATCTGACATAAAATTTATGCTTTGAACCATTGGAATTATTAAGAGATTCTTGTTTCCTAAATTAAATCCAGTTGTTTGGCAGAAACTTATTTTTTCAATTGTTTTTTTTATTCATAAAGTATAAAAATTTCTTTTAGCTGAATAGAATTCGTTGCTTACTTGCACTTGAAACTAACTCTAAATGAAAAAAAAAAGTATTCCTTCAATAAATTTTGGAATTTTTTCTTTGAGCTGTGCATGTACATGAAAAAATTAAAAAATGACATTTTTGTCAAGGAAATGAAAATAAAATAAAATCTTTCAAAATCAACAACTATAAGAAATTTAAATGATTTAATCCATCTTTTACAAATATACAACATATTTTGCATACATTGTAATTTTTGAGTTCAGTAATCCATAGGCTGTATTTGGATCCTAAATGTGGCAATAACTTGTTTATTGTTAACTGATTCATTGTGATCCAAACGTTTTTGAATGCTTCTTTATATGTTACCTTCCTTTTGTCTTGTAATGGGTTTAGAACTTTTGTTCATTATCTATACTAATAAAAGACAGAGTTTGTGTGTGTGTTTCACCTATTCCGGCCTAACTAGACAACCCAGAACTATAAAACTTGGCACATAAGTACTATACGTCAGCGGTCGCCAAACTTGGACCTCACAGATCAGTAAATTCATAGTTTAAATCCCGTGGACCACTAATAGGATTTTTTAAGTGTTAAATATATTTATAAAAAAAAATTGCAATCTAAGAACACATAAAATGTACCTATTTAATAAAATGAAACTATTAATTTTAACGAAATTATGAAAGCTTTATTAATAAACCGTAATAAAATAAAAACTGTTAAAACAAAACAATTAAAAAATGGTTTAAGTTTATCAACCTTTTAGCTTTATACATTCCTAGTGTGATGAATGTTCCTGCTTACTTGAAATAAGATTATGGATATTTGAATCCAATGTTACTGCATTTATATTTCAAGCTCAGATTGGTACCGTCTTTTGATGATCATGACAGATGAAAAGGCCTTTTCACATAGTGTTTTAATGCATCTTAAAACATAACTGAACATGATGAGTAAGTATATTCCACACATTTTTCTAGGGACCAGTGAAATTTTCTCGCAGACCAATAGTGGTTCACGGACCGCCAGTTTGGTGACCTCTGCTGTAGGTCTTAATGCTGTGCACTACGAAGAATTTTTTTTGAAATTCACTTAAGATTCTTTTAAAAATCATATTTTAAGCAATTTTCTTATTAACTGCTGATATGACGTCACTCATGTATAAGTTTGCGAAAATTAATGTTTCAATCTGTTTTTTGGTGGATTATTGCATATTTTATTATAAATATATTCATTTAAAGTTGCATTTAGTTTTTTTTGTGGTAGAATTATAATTGTTTTTCGAAAAAATTACCCTAAAAAGTTTTGTTCTTTCAAATTTTTTTTTAATTTGGCAATGTGCTTTTGCTTACAGTTGATTTAGGGATATCAACCGAAGTGAATCATGTTTTCTTAATTAAGCATATTTTATCCTTTTCTGAAATTTAATTCATTAATGCTAATTGACTTTCACAAATGAAAATATTACAAGTTTTTTCCACTGTGCAATATTCTCAGTGACGTAACTGACAACATTTGAACCCCCTGCAAAGTCAGGTTTTGGGCCCCCCTAGTTGAATTTTAAAAAGGGTAAGTACTTAATGACAGTCAGGCTTTGGGCCCTCTAGAACCCTGTGAGGAGTGTACGTTATGCCACTGAATATGTGCTTTGATCGTTGGTCATGTTTTCCCTCACTAATGTGGTGGATAATACCAAAGTTTGTTCAATGTTTTGTATGTGTGTGTTCGGGTATCAAATCAGTACATTTTGCGTTTGAACATAGCTATGATTTTAGATAATAATAAAATCTGTTTTCTGCAAAGCCATCTGTTATTTTTGTGCATGATTATTTCTTATATATTTTTGTGGCTTATAATACTACATGTTGATTGCGTAATGGAACAACTACCCTTCTTGCAAGGCCTAACGTAATTACTGTACTGGCTACTTTTAAAGATAATTTCATACCAACCGATATCGTATTTCATTTGGTATTTATGATTTGTCATTGCTTTGCTGTTAGCGTCAAGAAGGCCTGAGGGCACTCACTTTAAACCTTTAAGCTGTATCTGAAAAATTTTTGCTTCCTCCATGTTGGTTACTAACTTTATGTTGACTTTTAAAGAGTCGACTTTGCAAAATTTTATATATTTTGGTATTTATCAGTTGTAAGGACCTCAGGTTTGTGTTTCTTGCAAAACTGAATGTTAGTTGTACTGTCAATCTGGTTCTACTTAAGCTACAATCCATTTGATGTTGATATCATAACACGCAGCCCAATATAAAACTTAGCATAAAACTTAGTCATCACCTGAATATCAGTACATTTCAGGAGTACTTGCCTACTTTCAACTGCATAGCATGACCATTTGGGGAAAAAAACAAGTACTTATGTATTATCGCAACTTATTGGCGGCATTATAGGAAATGAAGCACATGGTTGTCAATTCAGCGCAGACGACACATAAGAAATCGCGGTTGCCAACTTGGCGAGTTATTAATGGAGTTGGCAATTGTTACAATAATATTTAAGTACTAAAAAATCTTTCTATGACATTTTGGTTCGTACTTATTATCGCATTCTATTGGCGACATTACATGAAATGAAGCACATGGTTGCCACAATGTAGTGCATACAACACATGTGAAATCAGCATTGTCAGCTTGGCGAGTTATTTTGAATGTTGGCATTGGTGCAATAAATTGCAAGTACCCACATTTCCTTTCATTGAAAAATAAAAAGGTTACTGCTTTTCCTGATACTTACGTATTACAGTCACTGCAGCCAAAGTGGAACTTTTTTTACCAAATTTTTTTTCATATGAAACACAAGAATCTGTTGTTTTGATATTGTGGTACAAAATTTGCTGTTGTGATGCCAATTTGTAAGTACCCTTTTCCTTTATTGGCAAATTCCATGTTTTTTCATTGTAACAAAAAAGTAGAAAAATGTAACTAAAGAAAATGGCACTGAATTCAAACTAATTGGGATTAACAAATTGTTAATATTGTGGTTTAAGTTAGAATTTCTATTTAAGTATAAGATTTTTTCACATGCTTTTTTTGTTTGGAGCAGCTTATAGTTTCATCAAAATCAGACCTTAGTTTATCTATTTAAAGTAGCTTCTTGGTTTGAATTAATATTATAATTTCTACTATATGTAAGGTTACTTTTATATTTATTTCTTTTTCAATTTTAAATATTGAAGATTTTCTGTTATGTGTTTTTGTTGTTCAAAGCTGTTTATGACAATTTTATCAAAATTAAGATAGATTGTAGATAACCTTTTAATCAGGGGCGTAGCGACCGCCTTATCAATGATACGGGCCCCCAAGCTACAGGGGCCCCAACATGTGTAACTACAGTACCACTAACAGGGCTTTCTTTTCTTAAAAAGGGCCTCAGAGGAGCCTTGATATGGGGCCCACTCAGAACAAGCTATGCCAGTGCTTTTAATTTAAATTAATATTATAATTCCTATTTCAGTGTCACAGTGTTATATTTTCTGAACTATCCTTTTCTTGCTTATCATTCATTGTAGGTACAGTAATTATGTGATACAAAGACTCAAAAGTCAGTTTTTCAGCTGAACAATAATTTGTGATGCGTTTTGTAAACAGAATCTTATATCATGATTACCTATTCATGACACAAATATCAAAGGGTTTTTTTACAGTTAATGAAACTGCGCCTACACTTCTTGCTTGCTTTTATTCTCATGTCATGTCCATTTTTCACACACACACACACAAACATCTGTTAGAAAAACTATGGATGCTATTAAATGCACATTGAAGTAATTTTCCTTCTGACAATCTGTTCTTCCTGCTGATTGTATATATACACAAGCATTGAATACATTTTTTACATATGAATGTTACATGTTTTACATCAATGCCATTTTCTGTTGTTGAAAATAAAGATTATTGCTATTCTTCCTTCATCGGCATATTCAATGTTTTCTTCATTGTAGAAAAATATTGTTTAAAGTATATCAGAAAGAAAATGACCCTAAATTCAAACTAATTGTTATTAACGTGTTGGTAATATTGTGAAGACAATGCTTCTTATTTATGAGAAACCAGAATGTACCATCTTTTTTTGCATGTCACTATTTTTGGCCTTTTGGTCCCTATGAGACTGATAAGAACTCATCTTCGTTTTAAATGAAAAAAATTAGAAATTTTTCGAACAGCAAGCTCTATTTGCTGAAACTATGATGAGGTGCACCTTGAAACAATATTCTCATATTTTCTTTTGAATTCAATGTTGACCAGATTTTTTGTCATGACTTAACTTTGCTTCTGACTATCTTGCAAACCAGAAAACTATATCATTTGTAATAAAAAAAATGTTTGCACAGAGTAAAGATACACCTTGAAAAGATTTTCTGATATTTCCCTCTGGATTTTTTTAAAATTCAGTGTTGAAGTGATTTTACATCTCATGTGCCATGATGGTTTAATGTTGCTTTTGATAATCTGTTCCTCACATAGTTTCTTGGAGATCATATGCTTAGTTTATGTTATCATACTTGTCCATGTATGATATATATATATTTCAATTATCACTATAGTTATTTATCATTTTATGTACTCATTCGTTTGCTCTTTGCAATCAAATTATAATTTTAATAGAAATATTGAAAAAATTTATTGTTTCAATAATTAATTTTTTAACAACATGGTTTATTTGTTTCATTCAGTACTGTTGTTGATTCTGCACTATTTCAATGGGGACCTGTTTTATCTGTTTTAGGTTTATTTTAATTTTAGTTCATACTAATAAAATTTTTTTAGTGTATTGAATTACATCTAATACTCTTTATTAGATGTATTACAGAGATGTTAGTATTGCACCCATATCTCATGTAATACTAATTTAATTTTTTTCCATTTGAAGGCTTCCTAATATTACTTATTTATGGTAGCATTTATTGAATCAGTTTACATTCATTTTTTCTCTTGGTTTTGTCTATTGTAAGTTAACCCATAGTTCCCATAGCAGAAACTTACTATTGCTATCTCTTTTCTGTTATAATTTTTATTTATATTTGCATTCATTCATATCTCTTTACTCTTTATAGCATGCTAATTTTCTATCTTACATTGAAATATTTATTTTTGTTAAATTATTACTTACTTTGAAGCCAAATTGCAATTTGTTTAAAATTATTTATAATGTGAACATTCATTTGAAAAAATATTTTTAATTTTTGGTTATACTTCTTCATAACGGGTTTTACCCTCCCTAAAAAATATTATAATTTCTATAATAGGTGAATTTTATGTTTTTAAAACTTAACCCGTGCAAAGAACGGGCATTTCAGTTAGTTTTCAATAATATTTCTCTTGGTATTATGAACGGGAAGGGGGAGATTGGCTAGCCTCAAAATTGGTTAAATCCGTTTTCTATAAAATTAAAATCTGTTCTTAGTCAGCATTATTTATAATACTTCAGCATCTATATTTTAAAGTTTCCAATTTCTTCAATGCTCATGACATTTCTGTCTCTAGTAGAGATTATTAAAAACTAGTATATATATATATATATAAACTTGTAGAACAATTATACAAAATTTTCAATAAAAAAAGTATATTAATCATTTTATGTAACTGCATATTGATGTGCATTACAACAATTTGCATTTATCCTACTTCAACCTTTATTAAAATTTACTATTTTATGTAAGTAATAATTGTACAAAATTTGGAATAATTCCTATTGCATGCCAATTTGAAAATATATTTAATTAACTTTGTAACTCATCCAAAGCAAGAGATTGGATTAAAAATGTAAGAAGTAGCCGAAATGGTTCTTTGAAATGAAACAAACAAACAAACAAACAAAAATGCCATGGGAAATGTGAAAGGTACATTTAGAAATTCCAGAAAGCATGTTTCTTTGTATAACTTAGTTAATTGGCAGTTTTCCAAGTTCTTGAACAATTGAAATGGGCAATGTATGTCTAGTTGAAGAAAGAAGGACCAGGTAAGTGTCATAAAAACGATTCTGCAGCCTGTGACCACTGATTGGAATTCTACCTCCCCTCCCTCCCCCCATTGGGAAAGAAATGTAGAAAGTTTCAGTAGGATAATAAGAGGAGGAGGAGCATTTGTCTCCAGCATCGGGATGCTTATTACACATTTGGAGTCGATTTCTTTCATCTCAACAGCTCTCAGAATGCAAATAACACTAGAAGTGCCATTTGGGTCATTTTGACCCTTTATTCAATTTCACATGCTGTATTTAAACATTTTCAAGCGATCACCTCTGTTAATATTTTTTGACTTTTTCTAATATGCCTTCATGCCTCGTGACAATTTTTTATATTTCTGTTTTAATTATTAAAAATAATTATAGAAATACCTAAAATAGCCAGGGGGGGGGGGGCGTCATTTTGACCCTCATAAGAAAAATTACCGCTTTTCAAGTGAGTCTATTTTTGATTTCCTAATATCTCAATTTTGTTTTTGTGTGGATAAGATGTGCAACTCCTATTATGATAGCTAGTAAGAGGGAAATAAAAACTCCAGTTTGGCTTAGTTTTGATCATCATGCATAATGCTGAGGAAATCTAATCTTCTTGCCATCTGACCATATCCTTCTTCTTGCTGTATGTTCACCTCAGTGTTACTCTAAGCATTGTAGTTCTTTTCTGAAATGTGTAAGCCTCCTAGTGGTGTAGTCATGCTAAAGAATTTTTTGAGGGCAAATAGAGTCCTGCTAGAACTGCAGTCAGAAACTGAACTCGACACAACTTTCCACAGCAACATTCTCAAAGCTACAGATCACAACTAAAGTATAAGTAGAGGACCGAGTACACAGGAGTATTTTGCTCTTCTGAAGCAATTGATTCAAGTATCTGTGTTAAAGGTAACAAAGATATTTGTGTTAATAACATGAACTCAAAGAATGTGTATCTTCTGAAAGAAATAACAGTGATGCTGCGGGACATTTTAACAATATGATTTTCCCTGTTATTTGCAAATCAGGACATGAACTAAAGGTTGAGGCAATAATGTACTAAATATTTCAGTAACTGTAAGTTCTTGTCATCCATTCATCCAATTGCAACAGCATCAACGCCTTTGCTCTTCATAACATTGGGGCAAATCCTGCATCATGTTGGAGATGACAGCAACTGGTAAGTTTTTTTTTTACTCTATTATATGCCTGGGGAGTACTAGACATTCATACATTTATGCAGGAGATTTGTGGTGCAAAATTAGGACAATCTAGGATGAAAGAGTCAATGACATGCAATTTTTTCCGTAAAAGTATGCGATACCCTCACATTGTATGTATGATGTAGCTGAGCAGAGCACCTGGTAGAAATGAAATCTGCTCTAGTTTGTGAAACCTGGTACAAGCTGATTGAAAATTTGTTATTAATGCTATGATTCTGAAAAAATTCCATGTAAATCAAAAAGCAGATTTATTTAATCCATGTTAAATAAACCGGACAAAATGGAAATCAAGTTTCGGCTAGGAACTAATGTGAAATCTGAATATTTTTTAAATGACTATATTTCGGCAAGGAAAATTGATTTACAACTTGGGGAAGTGTAACAGCATGTTCATGTTTTTTACAACATTATTGACATTTCTAAACTGAATTTTAGTATAATTTTCAAACAATCCTCAGACCTGAATTTCAAGTGGAGAATCTATTCATGTGATCATGAAAAAACTATGAATCGGTGCTTTGCGCAACAGATCCCTTTCCCCTTTGCAAATCAATCCAGTACAGACCCTAAAATAAAATAAATGTAACTTTTGATGTTGTGAGGTGCAAAATAAAACTTCTGCAAGCTTCCAGAAACCAGTTTGTGATAAATGTAGCACTGTCACTGTCAAACGTGCATATTTTTATATTTCTGTTAATGTCTATCTGTGGAGTATATTACATACAAATTTGTGTTTGTATTTGTAATTTTGTTTTCTTATCAGCTATACCTCTGCTAAAGAATATTGTGTTGTAAAATATATTGCGTTATATATTGTCGTATAAATACTGTTCATTAAAAAAAACTAAGGATGGGGAAAAATAAATAAAATAAATTAATAATATAAATTGATAAATCTTTAAAATCTCTTATACATTGTAATTTCAACACAATTTAACAACAAATAGGTTATTTACTTTGAGTGGGATTGAATTTCTTATAAGGGTGAAATTCACCCCCAACGGCGGTTTAGGTAAGTCCAAAATGCAGTTGTTCTAGTGTTAATAGGAAATGGAATAAAAGCAAAGTAAAACACAAAATTAAAAAATAATAAGCGTTTATTTTGAAATCAAGAAAAATAACCACAGTTTTTTACAAAAATAAAAAAAAAGCAATCAATTTCATTTTTATGAAGGAGCTCAAAAATATTATATTAATAGATTACCTGCTAAAAATTTATTTAAATCAATAATGTAATAAGTGATTACTTTAAATAATAGCATTTAGACTTATTAAATCTGTGCATGTGCATATACATTCGAACCTCTATATTGCGAATTTTTCTGTTTAGCAAATATTTTTCTGGAACCAAGAACGTTTCACGATTTTCTTCATAAAATAACCTCTCTATAGGAAAATGCATTTTCTATATAACTAACTCTTTTCCTTGTGATTTAATTTTTTTTCCACCCTATTTTTAAAGTATTTCTGGACATTTCAAGTTATTCTGCCTTAACACATTTTATGGTGGTTATACATATTGAACTGGTTTTATTAGGTACCTAACTCGTCAAGTGCAATAGAGAATTCTGGGTGTTTAATTCAAAAAGTGCAACCCTTTACCCCCATTATCCAGTTCACTACAAACATCTCCGATATCCCCTTTCACCCTCAGTGGAGTTATTTCGTGTCCTTGAACTAGTTTCCATTTCTTTGTAGTGATGATCAGTCTTACTGGTAGCTTCGTTTCTTGTAGCTCAAAAATGTCAAAACCTTAAGTACTTGAGCATCAAAGAAAAAAAAATTCATTCTTCAGGAAGTGGATAAAGGCATAAAAAAAAGCTATTGTGTGTGCTTTTAAATTTGGTATTCCTCCTAACAGCTTATCAACTATTATAAAAATTCGTGATAAGCTACAAAATTATCATTCATCAAATTCTTGTTTAAAACGTTTAAGAATGTATATCAATGAAGATGTCGACAAGGTAGTTTTGAAGTGGATACACACAATGTGAGGTAAAAATATTCCAATCTCTAGACCTTAAGTAATAGAGAAAGCTCTTCAATTTGTTAAAGAATTGGGATAGGACCCATTTCTAAGAAGCAATGGATGGCTAGAAAAATTTAAGAAAAGACAAGGAAAAGTACGTCTGAAGGGATTTTTGGGGCATTGCAAAGATGTGAGGTGTATTATGAAACAGAGCATTTTTTCAAACAAAGTTAACAGATTTTATGAGTAACTAAATTTAAGGACGCATGTAGTAATGTATGTTTAGAAATTCCAGTTTTATTATAATGTATTTTTAAAATTACTTGTAGGCTTTAAATTAGAAAATGTCCTTAAAATTCATTAATTTTAGTATAAAATAGTTTCTTTTAATTTTGAAAATACAGTGTATTCCACAACAATCTTTTTTCTTGTTTTCCTTGCAGTTTTTCTTTCTTTCTTTCTTTTTTTTCCCCTTTTTTTTAATGCTAAGTATGTAAAATAAATAGATATTTACAAAAAGGTGTGAATTATCATTTTTTTGTATTATGTAGTGTTTATGAATTTAAAATTTGTTTCATGTGGTTTATATAAAGTATATGGAAAGTTGATCTCTATACAATGAATTTTCCATACAACGAACTTTTTACAGAATTTAGTTACTTCGTTATGTAGCGGTCCGACTGTATATATATGTGTGTGTGTGAAGTGAAGGAGAGATATAAATTTAAATAATGAAGATGGATGTAGAATATCTCTAAACACTGTTTCATGGAGTTAGAAGTAGTTTTGTGGCTAGCTAATCCTCCACTTTCTCTTTATAAATCAATTATAACCAACACAATCACTGAAACACATAAAGTAAGGAAATTAGTTAGAATATGAGAAATCTCAGCATTGAAAAAGAAATTCAAATGGGACTCAGAATATTGGTGAACTAAAATGACGTGTTTTTACAGATACATCTTTCCCTTTCATGATTAATATTTTTTTTAATAACATGAATATTATTATATAGCTAAATCCAAATTGAATGTAAGTGTATGTTATTAGAGCATGTAAAAAAGAATAAACATTTAATACAGATGAAATTTTCAATTTAATATTTAAAAAATCAAATGGGTTAGTTCATGGGTTTTATTTAGAAGTATTGGAGAGTAAATAAGAAAGAGGGCATTCAAAACATTTGATAAAAAATATATATTATATTTTAATGGAAAAAAAAAACCCAACATTTTTTACTATCTTGATACTTTTTCTTATTATACCATGTATTTTCTAAAGCTAACTAATGAAGTAATACATTTCATACACTCTCACACACATGAAAAAAGGTTCAAAATAATTTTTTTGTGAAAGAAGAGAA
The DNA here is from genome assembly GCA_019973955.1 of Trichonephila inaurata madagascariensis. Lineage (NCBI taxonomy): Eukaryota > Metazoa > Arthropoda > Arachnida > Araneae > Nephilidae > Trichonephila > Trichonephila inaurata. The sequence continues at coordinate 93,159 of BMAV01008540.1, forward strand.
ATAATATCAATAAATTTCCCCCCAAAATTCTCTGCACTCCTCAGATTGTTTGGAATTTATTTTTCCAAGGGGGACTTTAAAATAATATGAAGATCTATTTATGAAATATGTGTAAGCTAGATTTAAAGATAGAATACACAGAGTAGTATATGTATCAATCCATATATCCATCGTAGTATATGTATTCAATATAAGTAAAATTGTATCATAGTTTATTTTCAGTGCAACAAATTAGAACTTGAAATTTACTAATAAAATTTTTCACTACTTTAAATCGTCCTATTTTTTGTTAAAAAATTATACTGTCTATAATTTTTTTCAGCTTTCATATTGAAAAATGGGTGATATCTTCTATGATCAAGATCCAGTGGTATTTTCACCCCCTCCTCCCCCACAAAAACAATAGATCAGAAAAAGTGTTTATTTTTTCAGTTTTACAACAGTCTCCCCCCTCAACCTTCAGTGTTTCCCCTGTCACTGAAGGTTGATTCTTTTAAAAGTGCTAGTGAGAAATATTTATTGCCTATTTTGAAAATCCTGATAAATATTCTTGGCTAAAGCCTTGCAATAGTAAAGGTACAGTTTTAAAAATTCCTCCATATTGTGTGCCCTTCAAATTTTTTTTTGTTGCAAGATATAGTGAGAGAGTCTTTTTTTCTGCTGTATGATTTGTGTTTATGAACTTTTTGTTAAAATGTTATATTTTCTTCTTATGTTAAATGTTATATAATTTCTGTTATATTTTCTTTTTAAAAATTGTTGCAAAAATTATCTGAAAGTACTTTTATATTTACTCTTTTTCATGTTTAAAACAACTTTGAAGTTGGTGGTAGAAAAATATATTAAATCTTATCTCAATTTTATTGTTTCAGATGTATAACAGTCAGACATATCCTGGAGAACCATATCAATCTATACCTGTTAGCTGTGATCAGTTTCCAGTTCCTCTGTCAGGTTCATAAATTATATATATATTTTTGTAAGAGTTTTTTTTACATAATTTCTGATAAATGTGTCCTTATAAACAATCATATCATATTATAGGAGCTGTACCTACTACTCTCCAGTCTTGCATGGCTCAAAATGTAGCTCAAACTCAAGTTCCCTATCCTGATACCTCAAACCCCAATTCTTATGGAAGGTAATTAATTTTTCCAGAATCACAAAGTTACTCTATTTCATAAATAGTATCTAATTTTTTTTATGTGGATTTGAATTTTATTTGTATCGATTCTGATTGTGGCAAAAACATGTTTTTAAAATGATTATTTGCTTACCTATGAATAACATTTTGTAAAAGTAATTATGTTACCAATATTGGAAAACATTACATTCATATAAGGAACATATTTCTTGGATCAGGTAACAATAGCGAGTTGTCCTGATTTTGAGTAGTTTTGGATAAAAACCCCTCACTTTCAAACAACACAAGTATGTCATTATTGCTTATAATTTCATTAAGGAATCCATTTCCCCTTCCCATTTTGTTATAGCATATTAATGTTGACTGATGTTGGAGAACTTCATCTCCTATCTAGATGAATTGGTGGTTAATCATTGAAAAAGATACTTGCCATGTTTATTTTATACTGATAAAATATTCAAGTTAAAAATTATTAAAATTAAAATTTTCATTTAAGGACTGCACATTTCACCCAGAGAAAATAATTTAAATTGCTGGAGCCATTGTGTTGTTATTAGTGAGAAGTCTTTATTTCCTTTTTAATTAGTTCTGTACTGACTTTACATGGCCCTGTTACTAGCTTGGCTTTCTATTGCGGGGACAGCAGTCTTGGTGGCCGGTAGAACCCAGCACCTCATCTGCCATTCCTTCCATTTGTGAAGAGCCAAAATACGGCAAGCGTTTTTGTGGTTTTTTTGGGGGGGGGGTACAAATGCCTTACCAATCAGGGAGCTGCTGCTTGTTTGGAGATGTGGTCTGGGTGTTAAGTTCTATGGGGTGAAAATTTTTTGGATCAGAATGAGAGGAAAACTTGCCTTCCTATGATGAGTAGATCATCTCTGATTGGAGGGTCAAAATTCTCGAAAATCGGATTTAAATAATTTTACTTAGGAAATTTTTAAATTTTTTTTAATTTGCTTGAAAAATTCAAGAAAAGGTAAATTAAAAAAGGATATTACGTGGTTTATTAAAGGAGTTCTGGGTCATTTTTGGAGTGTTATGTTATTGATATATTCAATGGTTGTAAAATAACATTTTTATGATTTCTTGAATTGTTTGTAGATTTAATGCCATGAGTTTAAGCCTAATACCGCTGACGACGTGCCATGTAGGTGGCCAATGAACATTAAATATGTTGAAGCTCAGAGGTCCTCCCGTTAGTGTGGTGTGGAAGTTAGGAGAGGAGTAGGGTGTGCTAGCTCAGGTGTCGTCCTTGTCACTTGAACATAATTCAAAATTATGAGGTTCGTCACCTTTTGTTCTCTTTCAGCCTTTATATTGTGATGTTAATATAACTTCATGTTATCCTTTAAACTGAGGTACCCTGAATTCTTGTCAACCTTTTTACTTTCAACATCGCTTTCAAAACCATGCAAATTAAAATATTCCCTTATTCAAAATACATTTTGCTTGTTCAATGAAACCTTCTAATTCCCTAGTATTATAAACTTTTCATTTTAGATTGTCTACATAAAAGGATTGCTTCATTCTCTGAGCAACTTCAGTTGGGCAATTTTCTGAGAGATGATTTTCCAATAGATATGTGTTAGAACAAATCTCAAACACAATAGGACAATGTTTGTAAATTTCTTGTTCTTCCATACCTCAGAGTGAGGGGGGGGGGAGTCTTATGAAAATCCCTGTCTTAAAGAGCAACAAATTGCATTAAAAGTGCCTTTTCTATTTCAGCATTAGTTCTAGGAGACATCCTAAAAAGATCAAGAATATCAAAGCATTACTAGAAATTGATCCCTTTATGTAGACATTTGTTCAAGGAGTTTCCCTCTGAGAAGCCGAATTTTTGTAGTATGGCTTATCTAATTCTATGATTAGCCTATGATATGCATAGTAACACCTCTTACTGTTCAATTCTATTTCTGGCCAATGCTCAGTTATCAAATTTTCCTATTCCCTGAACATATTATGATAAAAAAATTCCCACATTTTTAAAAGTTTATCATTTTTCCATATCTGTTTCGAGTTAATTCTTTATCATCACATAAATTCGTACAATCACTTTTTCTTGGAAGTTTTACTTCATATCTTCCTTTGGGGAAAATTTTTCATTTTTTTTTTCTTTAACAGTTTCCACAGGTTCAGTTATTCCCTAACTCCTAATTCCCATAGATTATTCAAAGGAATATTTTCTACATACATTGGCAATGTTGTAAATTCATCATTTCAACAAAACTTTTGTTTTCTTAATCCCATCCAACCCAATTTACTTTCAACAGCTGTTAAGCTAAAATCTAATTTGATTACATTTTCTGTCAATAATTTTCCCTTAGCATCAGTCTCAATTAAAAGATCTATTTCCTTCACAAGAATAATCAGTCAAATGCATCTTCCTTTTAGGTTCCTTAACACCTTTGATTATTAATCTTAAAGATTAAGTGCAAATCTCTTTCAAAAGCACCTCAAAGTTGCAAGTGTACATGCAAGCGAGTCTCTGACCTCAATAGTAAAAACCTTATATTGTTTGGGTTCAGTTTCTCCCTCTCGAAAAGTGCATAGCTTATGGTGGTTTGTGATCTAAGGGTTTCAACTGATTTATTAGTCTTCCTCTCATTTATATATACACTACTGGCCATTAAAATTGCTACACTAAGAAGGCAACATACAACAGATGTGAAATTTAAATTACAGGAAAAAGATGCTGTGATATACAAATGACCAACTTTTCAGGTCATTCAGACAAAACAGGTGCCGGTAGTGACACAATGTGTTTGAATAAGGAAATTGTTCATCTGGTTTGTCATACACAAATTGCATTAGAACGTTGTTGCCTGGTGAAATGTTGTTGTGATACCTTGTGCAAGAAGGGGAATTGTGTACCAACATGTTTGTGACTTTGATAAAGGTCGAAATGTAGTGTACCGGAATTTTGTGCTGTTAATTGTAACACAGTATTGCTGCTCGTGTCGGTCGAGATCCAGCGACTGTTAGCAGAAAATGGAATCGACGTGTTCAGGACAGTAATACAAGATGCCGTGCTGTATCTCAAAGGCCCCCTAACACTAGCAGCCGAGAAGACAAGCATGTTACCCGCATGGCCTTAATGAACGGTGCAGCCACATTATGAGCCCTGAGTCAAGAATCGGGGTCGTTTGCAAGACAGTATGTGTCTGCATAAACAGTTTGGTAAAGTTTGCAGCAGCATGCACTATCAACTCGGAAACATGGCTGTGGCTACCCTTAAAGTTGCATCACAGAGAGGAGAGTCTTAAATGGTGTGTTCAACGACAGACCTGGGCGCATGAATGGCGAGACGTCATTTTTTCAGATGAATCCAGGTTCTATTTACAGCATCAAGATGGTGTCATATTAGCTCATCACTTGGCATGATGGTTTGGGGTGCTATTGGATACATGTCTTGGTTACCTCTTGTTCACATTGACTGCACTTTGAACAGTGCACGTTATATTTCTGGTATGTTATGACCCATGGCTCTACCATTTATTAGAGCCTGTCATAAGGCTACGTTTCAGAAGAAGAATGCACAGCCACATATTTCTGGTACCTTCCTCGATACGGAAAATGTTCGGCTGTTGCCCTGGCCTGCACATTCACCAGATCTTTCGCAAATAGAAAATGTCTGGTCCATGGTTGCCAAGAGAGTGGCTCGTCACCATACGCCAGTCACTAGGATTGATGAGCTGTGGCATCGTGTTGAAGCTGCTTATTTATCTGTACCTGTACATGTCATTCAATCTCTGTTTGACTCAATGCCCGAGCATATAAGTGCTATTATTACTGCCAGAAATGGTTGTTCTGGGTACTGATTTCTCAGGGTCTGTAAACCCAAATTTCATGAAAATTTAATTACTTGTTATTTCCGGTGTACAATATTTGTCCAATAAATATCATTTTGTTATCTGCATTTCTTCCTGGTGTAGCAACTTTAATGGCCAGTAGAGTATATATATTTATATATAATATATGACTAGCAGAGTCCAACAGCTCTCAAATTTTTTTCTCAACATCCTGTAACGATAAAAATGCACTAAGTTTGTAAAGATACTATTTCTCTTCTGCTGCTGTTAGATTAGATTCTCTAATCTAGCTTTTTTCCCCATAGTTTAGTTTTTGTAGATCTATTCTACACATCTTATGATAATGTGAATTATTAAATAGAGCACAATTAATGCAGAGAGCAAACTATTTTTTAAATTACAAAATAGTTCTCTTCTAATTCTAAAAAAATTTTTTGTTGTTGTTATTTAGTGACATTTTGTTTGCAGTATAACATTTTTCACTTAATTGGTTCTTATCACAAAAAAGAAAAAAATCCCTTACTTGAATCAAAAATTACCAGAGCTGAGGTGGCAGCAAGATCACTTTGCATTATATCCTAGAGGGAAAATCTCTTCCGGAAATCCAGTTTTTGCGAGTTGCAAAAGGGATCAAAGTCTCCACATTACATTACTTCCTAGAGTTTTTCCCAAGCTTTCTAATGCGTGTAATTTTCCTTCAAGTTCATCATAAAGATATGTCAGGTCTGTCGGCCTGCCCTTTCACAACATTTTTCATCACTAATCCTAACACTTTTCTCTTATAAATTTAAACAAGTAAATCGTCACGCCCAAAAACGCTCTCAACTGCTCTGTCGTCTGGATATTTAGCCTGCAGTTATGTGAAAACTGAGAACTGATCCTTCAGCTTTAGAGTGAGGTTCAACATTGCATTTTGTCTTCAGCAATTGAACATTCATGAATCTTTTTAAATTTACTTAAGAATGAAAGGATATTCCAAGGCATGCCATTTAATTTCTTCAACTTTATCTTGGTCAGTTTAAATGTTCTCTTTTCACATTCTTTAGGATGTGCAACTTATTTCAAGCTATTTTCAATTCTAATGTATCTGTTACAATAGGCTTCAGCCTCTTGAAAATCATTTGACAATAGTTGTTCACCATTTCCCCTCTTCAATAATTGTTCAGATATTTCTGATTGACAGCTTTCAAGTCTATGGAACTTGTCAGTAATTTGAGCTCGAAATATTTGAAGTTTCAATTCGCATCTTCTTTACATAATTCAATTTCAGTTTTCTCTCAAACTCATGTTCTTTCGTTTCATCTTTATCTCACTCAAAGCCATTTTTAATTGAACAGAGTTTCATGAAAATCAAAATTTTCAATAAGCCAAAGCACCCTGTCGCACCGGAAATACCAATAGTTATTAACTAAAACATAACATAACATAAAATACGATTAAGGGGACATAGTACCTTTAAACCTTCAATTTATTGATTTTTCAAAAATATTTTTAAAAAATAATTTGAACTGTTTGGAACATTTTAAAACAAACCGCATCAAAATCCGATAATTATTACATTCTGTACAAGAAAAAATGTTAATGTCTAAAGAGACTTTGCTCTTTAAATGGAATGTAAACAAACTACGCCTCTCTCTGTAAGTTTCGGTTTCGACCGGGAATAAATTACTGCATTTTTTTCTTAAATTTTCAATTATATTTATAATTGTCTTTTGATAGACGAACTCAACACATTTCGGAAAAACTATCAGATGGCAAAAGTATAAGTCGGAAAAGTTGCCTGACAGGTAAATTAATAGATAAATTCACGATATACTATGGAAATGCTATACGTGAGAACTGTAGCTCCATAGATGATATGCGTAAATCCATTTGGGCCATTTATTGCCATTACCGTTCAACAGATGAAGAACCAATGCATTACTTCTGCCTGGTTGGTGCATCCTCATGGTGTAGTTATCAAAAGGCAAAATCCTCAGAAAAAATACATCATACAAACATAACAGTATTATGTCAACCTCTATTATGGATGCAGTAAAACCAATATTTGCAGAATTATCCTCACCTAAGTTATTAAAAAAATGTTTAGGGGGAAAGACTCAGAATTCAAATGAGTCTTTCAACTCGACGGTTTGGAAATACTGCCCTAAAACATCAGGATCTTCTAAGAGAATAGTTGATGTTGCTGTGAATGAGGCAGTAGTAATGTATAATGATGGAATGGCTGGTTGTTTGGATATTATGAAACATCTGGGTTGTAAATTAGGTCACTTATTTTTCTGTCACTTATGCTTTTCAGTCCGATAATGCTCGAATAAAAGAAGCCGAAATGAAGTCTAGGTCTTCAACATTAGATGCTGGTAGGGCTTTGAGAATGCGAAAAAAAGCCATGCATGAGCATTTTGTTGAAATAGAAGGTGTGACATATGAGGCGGGTGCATTTTAAGTATTATGTAATTGTATTTTGTTGTATAGAATTACAGTGCATTATTTAAACGTGATTTTCTCAGTTTCTATTTTTCACACTTTCCCACAAGATTAAAAAAAAAAAGTTTTGATTGTAGAGTTCTAAAATTTTATATGGGTATTGTACTTGTTGTTTTTTATTCTGTGAACCTCTCACATTTGTTAATGGAATGAATAGATTTTATTTTATAGCATGATAGATGTTTAAAAAATCACTTATTATAAATTTTATGACTTCTAAATTTTTAAATTTTTTAAATGGGGTAGAGAAATTTAAAATTTGAGGTTTACAGAATAAAGGCATTATTTAGCTTTAATTTGGTATATAAATGAAGATTCTACTGTACATCTTTCAAAAGTTATCTTGTGGGTAACAGAAGGTAAGTTTTTTTTTTAAATTTTTGTGTGCATATTCTGTGTTGTTAAAATTTTTTTTTATCAATTTAAAAGCAAAAATTGACTAAGTATTTTAAACTTTGAACTTTTTTTTGTACAAATTGTAAGCAAATCCCTTTAGAATATGGAAAAATCATTGATTTATGTTGAATCGAAAAAGTATGTCGAAATGTACAATTTTTGGTTTCGAAAAGTACTATGTCCCCTTAAATACTAAATCTCTTCATGGGTGCATCTACTCGATGCTAGGTGCTATTGATTTTCTAAATAAGTTCCAGAGTCCTATTTGTTTAAATACTTTATTGAAAGTTTTTGTGTCATCAGCAATGAATTTACTCTCAGCCTGTACAAATTTGTAGTGCCCAAAAGTTGTGTTTACATCAAAGGGAGTGGCGTGACGTCACTCTTCTTCAGCATGGCTATTTTCATTAAATTTCACTACACAGTAGATAAATTTGAAGGATCTAAATTTCTGCTATTGCATAAGAAAAATTTCCACCTTCACTTCAAAGAAATCCCCGAATGAAAAACATTTCAGTACCATGGACAAACAACCCTTTTTTTTAAAAAAAGTACTAAATCTAAAAACGTCTGTATAAGAATTAAAAATATGGGCTGATAAAAAGGTAAAGGGAAAAGTATCACACCCCCTGCAGCATATGGGCTATTTAGATGCGACCAATTTTCAGTAGCCTAATCAGGCAAACTGGAAAGGGTTGGAAGGAATTTTGAATAATCTATATATATAAATGAAAGAGTTTGTGTGTGTGTTCAGAAGTATGAAACTTGGCATGTCGAAACTATAGGCCATAATGCTATTAATCTTGAAGAGATTTTTTCGAAATTCGCTTTAGATTTTTTTTAAATTTAATTTTTAAACGATTTTCCTACGAACTGGTGATATGACGTCACTCATGTATAACTTTGCGAAAATTAATGTGTCGAACAGTTTTTTGGGGGATTGTTGCACATTTTATTTTAAATATATTTATTTATGGTTGTATTTAGTCATTTTTTATTTCTTTGTGGCGAAATTACAGTTGTTTTTCGAAAAAATCATCGTAAAAAATGCCTTTTCAAAATTTCCTTTTTCGGTTTGGCAATGTGGATTTGCTTACAGTTGATTTAGCGTTGTCGGCCGGAGTGAATCGTGTTTTTTAATTAATCTTATTTTATCCTTTTCCGTAATTTCAAACAAGTGTTATCATTTTTCCCTTTTAGAAAGCGTTCAACTTTCATTAAGGCTAGTATTATATGTTTTTTGTTGCTGTTGTTGCAAATGCTTTCAATCAGGAGTGTCCAACCCAAATGACTTTGCAGGCCATTTCTGTAAAACATAATCTCGCGGGCCGCACTTAAAAATACACTGGAGTGCAAAACTTAAGCAACAATGTAAAAATTTAGCAGATAGCCATGAAATTGCAGAAAAGGAGGTCTGGAGATCAGTA
>BMAV01008540.1:102824-123990 GCA_019973955.1 Trichonephila inaurata madagascariensis
ACAATGCACGGCCACATCGCACTCTTGCTGTTGAGGAGCTGCTGGAAAGTGAAGATATCACTCGAATGGATTGGCCAGTGTGCTCCCCAGATTTAAATCCCATCGAACATGTGTGGGATTCTTTGGGGAGACGTATTGCCACACGCTTACATCATTCGGAGAACAACTAACAACTCAAACATATGTTGATTGAGGAATGGGCACTCCTACCTCAAGAAATGTTGCACCAGCTGGTTCTGAGTATGCGGAGACGGTGCGAAGGAACCATTGTAGTAAGGGAAGGGCATATACCATAGTAAGAAACATCTGCTTGTTGTTCTTCCGGTTGGATAGACAATCATGAGTCACGATACTATGCGTTCAATAAAGCTTGTTTTTGTTTGATTCCATACCGTATGCGTTGTATTCCTTTTTCAGCGCCAATGCTTTCGTCATCCTTTACGTACATAATACTCTCCCTCATTTCAGAATTTCATGTCTCAGATGATTTTTCGTGAAGTTATGGCAATAAACACACCAGTGTATTTACCTTTATATCAGATTTGAAAACAAAAAAAAACATTTATTGGAGTGAAAATTTAAAACAGAATGAATGAATTATTATTATTGTTTTCATTATTTTTCATGTATACAGACATAGATAATATAATAACGTTTATATAATATAATAATGCAATAATCAAATAATGTTTAAAATGTTACAGTTGCCATTACCTTGAAAATTACGGTGTTCCTATTGAATTGATCTTTCGTTACTCATTGTTGAAATTTGATTGTACTGTCATTCGCAAGCTATTAAGTATACATTGTCCTTTCTCTTAACCATCCTGAAATTTTTTTTTTAACTTTATAAAACATCTCTGACTGCCTCTTGCTTTTTGGACATTCCAAACAGAAAAGGAGAAGGAGAAACGAAAGTCGCACACACAGAGAATCATGTACCATCCATAGTAAAGGATATGCATAATGCAATTCGAAATATATTAAAAAAGTAATTTACTATAGTAAAATCAAATGTAACTGTTTGTTAAAATATAAATCTATTTTGATCTAAAGGACGTTTCTATTATCAAAAAGGATTTACAAGTATTTTAAAACAAGAACAGGTAACATACATACATACATATATATATATATATATATATAGGCTTATTCTCTACAAACAACATCCAACAATCACATTCGAAAAACACATAGACAGTAGGAAAATCACACAATGAAGGACATATGAGTAACCGATATTAAAAATTATAAAATGGATGCTACAGTGTTATAAACATTGCTGACTTAGGACAGTTAATATATAAAATAATTATATATATAAATTTCCCCTCAAATAAATTTCAAAATGAAAAAAACTTGAAAAATTTGATATTTAAAATTTTTTTAAAAAGAGTCGGCGGGCCGCAACTTACGTACTGGCGGGTGTTGGACACCTCTGCTCTCAATAATGCTCTCACAAGCTCAATAAAGTCACCAAAAATGGTACAACTGGCTCCAAACGTAATATTCCCCCTGCTAATCTTACCACTACATTTGCCAAGCAAGTCGTTTTCTTATCTTATTAGTAGCATCTTTTCATAATACATAAAAAATGGATATAGAACCAATGAGAATATTTATTATTTTTTATATGTAGATTGTGTGTTGTGGCCAATAACGCCTACTTGGCAAGATTTGCGCTGACGAAACGGATAAGTACCAATTTATTTACCAACTAATTGTTTTTGATTATTTCTTATATATTTTTGTGGTTTGTAACAATGCATGTTGACTATACTACTTGCAAGGTCTAATGTTATTTAGTACTGTACTGGCCGCTTTTATAAATATTTTCATTCAATCTGATGTGCTATTTCATTTCATACCGATTCCTCTTGGCTTTGCTTTGAGCATCAAGAAAGCCTGAGGACACTCTCTTTAAATATTTAAGATGTATCTGAGAAATATTTCCTTTTCCCTGTTATTTATTAACTCTTAATTGTTGATTTTTAAAAGTCAACAGTGTGAAGAATTTGTGCATATTTTGGTAATTATCAGTTATAAGGACCTTGGGTCTGTGGTTTCATATGGCTACAAACCGTATGATGTTGGTATCATGACACAGATAGTTGTTGGCCCAATAATAAGTAAAGCTTAAAAGTAAATCATTACCTGAATATCAGTACTTTTCAGTGGTACTTCTTGCCTACTTCCATCTACATAGCAAGATCATTTGGTCAAAAGAGCTATTATGACATTTTCTTCTGTTGAAATAGAGAAAAGGCTTTTCTCTTTTATAGGCAAATTCCATGTTTCATCATTGTTGCAAGATAGTAAAAAATCTAGCTATAAGTATGACAAAAAGAAAATGGCAGTCAATTCAAACTAACTAAAATGAACAGAATACAAGTATTGCGATTTAAGTGAAAAATTTTATTTATGTATAAGATTTTCTGACATGTTTTTTTTCTCTTTCATACTGAATTGTTTATGACGGTTTCATCAAAATCAGACTTTAATTTATCTGTTTAAGATAGCTTTTTGGTCTGAATTAATGCCACAATTTCTTAATGTAAGGTTACTTCATGTTTATTTATGTTTATTTGATTCCTGTTTCAATTTTTTATGTTTAAGATTTTCTGTTAGTGTTTTGTTTGTTCAGAACTGTTTATGGTAATTTTATCAAAATTAGGGCTTACATTTCTGTTTTAGATGACCTTTTAATTTAAATTAATGTTATAATTTCTATTTCAGTCTCCCACAGTTTTATATTTATTTTCTGAACTATTCTTTTTACTTATTCACTAAAAAATCTGTTTCAAAGTTTGTTTCTGTCAGAAAAAAAACGTTATTGCTTTTCTTTGTACATTCCCGAATTCTGAATCTTGCTTATTGTTACAATAAAGTAGAAAATCCTAGCTAGCAGTATAACAAAGAGAAAATAGTAATAAATTTAAACTAATTGTTATTAACAGATTGATAATATTTGAAAAAACTACCCTCTATTTATGTCAACAACTGGTATTAACCAGATTTTAGCATATTTTTTCCACATGTTGCTGTATTTGGCTTCATAGTTATGATAAGTACTCATCGTTTGTTCTAATATAAGGATAATTAACATCCTTGCTAATATTATAAATGTGATAGTTTGTATGAATGTTTGGTACTCTTTCACGTAAAAACAACTGAATGGATTTTAATGAAACTTTACAATAATATAGCTTATACATCAGAATGACACATAGGCTGTATTTTATAAAGATATTGTGTGAAGTGTCCAAAATATAACGATAATTGTCAAGAAAGTAGGAAAAAATTCGTCCATCTGCAAAAAAGCCCGCGACAGCATATATCTTATCTTTTATGTGTGAAGCAAAACTTCGCATTTTGTTTTGTCTACGCCAGGAACTGCAAAGGCTTGAACAGGCGGAGTGTGAGGCTGATTACAATTTTAACATAAAATAAATATAAAAAAAAGTAATATTAACGTATTACACTTCCAGATATAAATTATTTATACTATTTTAAAAGCGTTCATTACACAAAATGTATAACAATATGTGCTACTTTTGCTGAGCAGAGATCAACTTAGGAAGGTTTTTCAAAAATCGACCCACAAGAGAGTTACGGGGATTTATAGATAAAAAAAAAATTCTTTTTATCAGCTATTAGATCTACAGACTTAAAATTTAACAAACAGGATTTTTTTGTTCAGCTGAGATGTGCAAAAAGCTTTTTTTTTTTTGTTGTTAAATTTGCAATTTATGTAAAATTAACTCATTAAAAAAACTTCTTTATCCTTCAATCTGTATTGTTTAATTGTTTAATTCACCCATGCAAAGAACGGGTATAGCAGCTAGTTATTTATAAAGAAGATCACTGAAACTATAGATGTAATTAAATGCGCAACAAAGCATTTTTTTTTTTTTTTTTTTTTTTTTTTTTTTTTTTTAAATTTTAGTGTTTATGCAACTTTTGTTATATGGCATCATGTGTGTGGTTTAACTTTCCTTCTGCCAATCTGTTCTTCATATAGATTTTTGAAAATTTAATACATGTATTGTATACATTTTTTTTATATATGCATACATTTCTATGACATTTCCTTTGGTTAAAAAAAAAGATTATTACTTTTCTTCCTTCATCAGCAAATTCCACGTTCTCAATATTATAGGAAAACAGATCAGATGCTGATCAATGTTGATCAGATTTTTCATCAGATTGCATCATGGTTTAATTTTGCTTCTGACTGTCTTGAAATATTTTAATCTATTTATACCATTTGTAATCCTAAAATGTTTGTAGAAAAAAGAAGTAGTTTGATATTATTTTCTCATATTTCCCTTTGGATTTCTTTAAAATTTAGTGTTGATGTTATTTTATGTCTCTTGGCATCATGGTTTAACTTTACTTCTGATATGTTCCTCATTTAGTTTTATGGCGATTATATACTTATACATATACTGTCCGTATATGATATATATCTTTCAATTGTCACTATAGTTATTTATCATTCTATTGTTATGTATCATTTGTTGCCTTTTGAAACAGAATTACTATTTCTTTTTAATTGAAGATTGCAAAAAAGCATTGTTTAAAAATTTAATTTTTAGCAACATAATTTATTTTATCTTTCATTTGGTTCATTATGGTTTATTTTCATTATGGCTTTTTTTAATGTTGGCCTGTTTTGTACAGCTTATTGATTTTGGCTCTTACTAATTTAATTTTCTCTCGCTATTGTATTACATCTAATACTCTATATTAAATGTAATACATATGTTAAATAGTATTATATCCATATTCTTCATATAATAATATAATGCTACAGCAGATTTAATTTAATTGTTTATATCAATGTAAGTCTATGTTATCTGTTTTAGTTTGTACTAATTTAGATTTTTTCCACTTGAAGGCTTTCTAATATATTATTTATGATAGTATTTTAGTGAAACGGTTTATCATAATTAATTTTTGTTTTGGTTTATCTGTTTGATGTTTTTTTTTTTTCATGCTTAGTTCCCATAGCAGAAACATACTACTGTTATTACTTTTCTGTTATAATTTTTATTTATATTTTCATTCATTCATTTCTATTTACCTTTTTAGCATGTTAATTTCCTCTCTTACATTCAAATATATGTTTTTATAAAATAATTCTTTACTGTTAGGCCAAATTGCAATTCAGTTAAAATTATTTATAATATGAACACTCATAAAAAAAAATTATTTTTAATTTTTGGATACACAGACTTGCAATGGCGCTATCCTCTTTAAAAAATATCATGTTTGCTATAAAAAGTTGAATTTTATTTATTTTAAAATTTAACCCTTGTGAAGAATGGGTACTTTAGCTAGAGTTAATATATAACTTTTGAATTTCAGTCCAAAGTTGTATTCTACCACATTTATTAACATACTTGCGTTCTTCCTTTTTTAAAAATTGTATTAATAATGTATTTACAAAAATATAAATGAACAATTTATTGTCCTAAAATCCTTTTTGCTTCATTCTTGCATATTTCATGAACTGGTATCGATATTTTAAGTTAAGTATGAATGAGTCGCATTTTATTATTATCAGTATAACATTTAAATACTTTTTATTCTTAATTTTTATGTTGATGGAAAATTTTTTTATAAAATTATTTTAATATGTTTAAAATTTTTCGTGTATGCACTTGCTAAATTGTATGCATATATGTTATGAAATTTTTCACTTTTTCATAAAAAATTACAATGTCACATTGATCATAAATTGGAAAATTCTGTGTTTAAATATCTTGTACTCTTTGAACATATTAAATTTTTTAAATAACAGAAAGTGCCTAGTTGTTCCTGTGATCAATACAGAATGACCCATCTACAGTTAGCACACAAGAATTTAAAATGTTAATATCTGTAATTTGATTAAATGTGTTAGTTCAATCAGAGTAGAACTATGGAGGCTTATGTGTAATTTGGTCGTGTGTGTATATGTAATTGTGATATTTATTATTTTTTTATGCAAATTATTTTTATTTTATTTGTTTCAGCATCCCACCTAGTACCAATGCTATCAATTACTCAACACAACTTCCATCAAGGGAAGCTAATGGATTGTATTATGGTGATTTAGCAAATTCTGTGCAGCATAGTACAACTCCTATATCTATGCATCAGCCTATGTTATGAAAATTTGTCTTAAATGTCACACAAGATTTGTAAGTGCCCTACTTAGGAAAAAAAATGCTTCAGTCTGAGTCATGTTCTGATTGTAAAATGCTAAATGTGAATACTCTATAGAATCATGTCTATCGTTTTAAAACACTAAAATTGTTTTTAGTCCACCAATTATATGCTTATGAAGAGATTATACTCTTCTGATGTACTTTATTTTGCATTTCACTTTGCTCTGTTATGCATGATAAAGATATTTCATCTTAATCCAAAATAGTGTATTCTATCACAATTATTGGTTTATATTTTTTCAACATAACTATTGGTTTCAATTACTTTGAACTCTATTTGCATAACGTTACATGGTATATGTTTTAATATTACAGTTAAGGGCTTAAAACGTAAAGGTTGAAAGTTATTCATGATATGTTGAAGAAATTACTTTTTTTATTGTTTTACTTATAACTAGAAACCATGCTTTATCTACTATGTTTTAAAGAAATTTTTGTGTTGATTTCTTACATATTTCAATACTCTTTTCACCTATATCCAATATAACTCTGTAGTCAAATATATTTTTTTTTCTATTTATATAATCAGTAAGAAACTACCAAATACCACAAAAGCAGCTATTGTAATTATTTGAATAATTTGTTACCTCATTACTGCATATAAATATGAAGTTAATTTTATTTTTAAAGGTAATGCTGTAATATATTTTATTGTTTGTAAAGATATATATATTTCACCTTTTAGTTGTATTGTATGAAGTGGTTTCATAAATTCTGTTTGGTTTTCAAGTCAAAATTTTTTCTTTCGTTGTACTTAGAAAAATTAGATTTTTCCTTCTAATGTCTTCTCTCTAATTTTGTACCTTAGCTTCCTTTGAAAGTTTTCAAATCTATTTTGTAGTGTAGAGATTACATTTTATGCAGATGTATAACTATTGAGTTGCACACTTAGGTCTCATCTAGGTAACACAGTTTAGCTGCTGTCATTAAGTTTTTATTCTTAAACTAAAGCAAGCCTTGTGTAATAAAAATTAAAATAAAAGCTCTAAATATGTAAGATGTTTAAAAAATAGTTCAATTTCTTCATTCACTCAGGAGTATTAATTGTTTTGAGAAGAATCATACAATCTTTTAAAATTTTATGAATAAGTATTTGTTTTTGCCTCAAAATTGCTTTAATAAAATTAACTAAGATGTCTCTCACAAAAATGGTTTTGTTTTAGTTTAAATTTTAGTTATGAAATAATAATTTCACATGCCTACTAGTAAACCTCTATTGTGTGTATATATATATAAGGTGCTGCACCAAACACATTCTCTTATATATAGAATGTTTGGTGCAGCACCTTATAAAGAAGAACTCACTAATATTTTTAAATATTCATACTGCTGCATTCTTTATCAGGTAGGATTCTTAAGATTTAAATGCTTAAAAAGCATCCATTACTTGTAAACAATTTTCTTAGCTTTCAATTAGGTAAAATTGTCAATATCAAAATATTATCATTATAAATTTTTACAAAGTACTTTAGATAAATTGGGTACAGTCTTTATTCATTAGCTTTTAATATTATTATTGTGAGATGATGAATAAGTGATTGAATCCGACTGAGGAAGGAAAAGTGCATAAATATTAAATTTATATAATGATTAAATTTTTTTCTAGGAAAATACTAATATTTTGATATATCCATATTTCAGGTATGTAGATGTTGTGACCATGCTAATGTATGGATGTTTAATTTTGTTCTGTACATATTTTTTATCTTTGTATTTTTGTTCTAAGTATTTCAGAATATGGTGTAAAAAATAAATATTTTCTAATATTCCTTGACTTGAAATAAATTTTTTTCTTTTGCAGTTACCATGTTATTGATTCTTGCACAACTAAATTTTTATTTTGTTATTTCTATGTATTACTTAGTTACACAGTACATGATATTGTTTATTTCCTCATCAGTGGTTATTAGCATATTTTTAAGTCCTGGTACTTATAATGGTCCATACTGTTCACTTATTTATTAATAAAATGTATTATTTTAAAACAGTATTTTAGTAAATAGTTTTCATTCAAAAATATATTTATTTAAAATAAATTTTTCTATGGAGTAAAACCATTCTAAAATTTTGGTTATACTATATAAATTTTGAAACTGTGAATAATATAAAGCATGCTATATATAAAATCTATATAAAAAGAAGACTATCTCTGTTAAAACCAGGACTTAATTACAGTTGACTGGAAATTTTTATGTAGTGAGAAATATAACATAATGAGAGATGCTCCATGGAGTTATGTTAATTCATGGTCATCTTTGATTGCAATATTGAAATAAAGTCATAAATTCTGATTATTTCAAAAAGTACACCACAGTAGACGAGTAGTCAGTCATAGTTGTAAAATTCTAGTTGGTGTTGTGTTTTAGGTATGGGTTCTGATGCCACTGAAGCCCTGCCGTGTAAATAAGCTGTTATATGGTAAATTTGTAGAGGCTCAAAGTTGTGGTATGGAAGTTTGGAGAGTGGGGTGCCCGCTCAGGTGTTCATGGTTCTACCAATATCCCTTGTATTGCTTTATAATGTGATGTTAATAGAACACCCACCATAGTTCACAGTTACGAGGTTCATTCCCAAAGCTTTTTGTAATGGATGGTCTATCCCATCCATTAGTGTAAGAATGTAAGAAAGAAGATTAACCCCAGTCAATACAATCTCCATTTTGGAATAATTCTCAACAACGACACAAATTCAACAATCCAAGTTAAGAAATGCACCAATTGATGAATATGGGAGCAATAGCAAGGTAGTCGAGATAATTGGAGATATAATAATAAATTAGATCACTTACACGTAGCACGTCCTGGCAATACATCTTTTTATGTTTGAATATAATTTCTAGAGTAATCTTATTTCTCACCTACCGAATCAAATTTATCAACTAATTGACCAAATCATCAATATTAATATTAATCAAATAATATACCAAGTGCTCTCGTCTAGCTTTAGGTTAAATATTACTTGCTATCCTGTTAGCTTCTAATCTCCCTCTCCTCTTGAGCTTGAAAGTTAACCTTTAAATACAAGCCTTGTTTTTAATAATCACGTCTTCTTCTTCAGAGGAAAGTTTTCAATAGAATAATATTTAAAGACCTATTATTCCCAAAGAGGATTATTAGTAGGAAGAACGCGAATAGACCCGTTACATTTTGAATGGTTTTTTGGTCTAAGGTTAATGAACCATTCAAACTATATAAAGACTTTAATTTGGAATAAAGTATTTAAAGCATGCCGCAAAATCCTTATAAGAAGCTTGTGGAAATTAGATTTAGATATACCTTGAAGTGCCCAAAGTAATCGAATTGCAATATACAAATATCCAGTTGGCAGTAATATTGGAAAATAAGTGTTTAAATGGACAGAGCCATTTATACTCAAATCATTCACATAAAAAGTTTCTAACTTGATTATGGCTGCTCAACAGGAAATAATAAATTTTGAATGCAGGAGGAAATAAGACGCATGGAACATTCTGTTTTGAAATTGTTAGATAAATCAATATTCTCCAGTATCAAGATAAGGACGAGTTTTTAGAATTTCATGCATTTCTTCCCACCATACTAAATGTATTTGTCAGTTGCATCTTTTCTTAATGATCAAGATCATGGACGTCTGTGTAAAGTAGACAGTGCTACCAAACAAGTAACACTGCATTAAATATCTGTAGCAGTCTATCTAACAAGGGAAGGGCACGACTAAGGAAATTCATTTTGGGACGAGACTTTGTGTAATAGTAGTACTTCTATAGAGTGTTCAACTCTCAATGTATTAGCGCCGAATGGTCAATCATTTTGGAGAAAATAGCCTTCGAAATTCATGCTTAGCTTGATTAAGTCTTAGTTAAGCTAAGTTTAAATTATTAAATTTTAAACAGGTTCAATTAAGTTTTAGTTATCTCCAGCGACGCAGTGGCGTAGTTGGTAGTACACCTGCTTTCTACGCGGGCGGATAGGGTTCGAGTCACGCGATCAACTTTTAATTTTTCAATTCATGTAATTATTAAATAAATTAATTTTAAAAAGTACTTATTAAATATTTTATATAATTGTAAAATAATTAAAAGTAATATATTTTATAGATTATTTTACATGGTATATAATAGTTTATTTATAATATATCGTATTTCACGTTTATATTTGCAACTAATTTTTATATAAAATATCATTTAATGTTTATTATAATTATACTTTCTTATAAATATTAGTTATTAATATTAAAATATTATTTATATAATTACAATAATTATTTTATTTTATAAAATACAAAATAATTACATAAAATATCATTTAATATTTAATATAAACCTCTCCTAAATAAATTTATTTAATTTTAAAAAATAATTATAAATGAATTGGAAAAATGTTGATCGCGCGATTTGAACCATATGCACCCAGCAAGAAAGCAGGCACGTTACAGCTATACCACTGCGTCGCTGGAGCTAATTAAAACTTAGTTGTATAAAAATTAAGCATGAATTTCGAAGGCTATATTTTCTCGAATTGACTGGCCATTCGGCGCTAATACGTTGACTGTTGAACACCCTAAAGGAGTACTACAATTACACCAAGTTTCGTCACAAAATGAATTTGCTTAGTCGTGCCCTTTCCTTGTAAGATGTGCATCAGAAGTGTGCATATGTGGTGGTGTGAAATCTGATGTTGATGGCATATGGTAGTACAGAACACAATTTCCTTGATTATACACTATCAACTGCTGCTGGGCTTGTGAATGGAGTGGTTGAACCCTAAACAAAAATACTTTGTTGGGTCATATGAGTCAATATTCCAATTGGTAAGTGCTGGTGTTAAGATTCGAGTTTTGGAATAGTGTAAATGTTTTTTTCTGTTTGATATAATAAAATGTATAAAATAATACTTTTGAAGGAAGAACTTTATTCTATGTGCCTAACTGCTGCTGAAGTACCATGTGATCTTTCTACTGTTTGGAGAACTTTGAAAAGATATTCTGAAACAAATTCTGTTGCAAACAGGAAGCGATCTGAACGACGTAGAAAACAAATTTATGTGAGAAAGGGTACTGAACAGGATTTCACTTTCAAACAGAAAGCTTACTTCACCATACATTTTGACTGACATCGAAAGTGAATGTGTGCCTGTGAGAGGAAGACTACTGGTAATTGCACAAAACCATCAGTGACCGATTGTCAACGCTAGAGGTGATATAGACGTGGGCAAGAGGAATCACTCATTATGAACTGTTAAATACTGGGAAAAGGTAATATTTCTATTGTGATGAATGTCAGTTTTGTATTTCTGGTAACCAGTAGCGCACACAGGAATTTTTCAAGGGGGGGTGGGGTCCGGGGTCGAAAATTCACCATTCTTGTATCATGCTCCTTTTAATTTTGTCGATTTTCGGGAACAAAACACAGTAAAAACTAATTATTGAATAGATTATAAGCATTAATTAATAAAATTAATCATTAATAACAAATATTTAACTAAATTTTACGTACTATATACTTAGAATTACAATCAATCGGAAAAAAAATCGAGGGCTTTGGGGGGGGGCGGACCCCCAGGACCCTCCCCTTGTGTGCGCCATTGCTGGTAACTAAAGTAGAGAGTCATGTAATACGACGCGCTCGTGAGGAATTCAGCCCTGAGTGTCTGAAGTCGACAGTAAAACACCTGATGAAAGTGATATGAGGCCTTCTCGTAATGTATGATGACTGCATCGTGAGCGGAACAGTGAAGGGCTATTAAAATATGCTCCTAATTGCTGCTGAAGTACCATGTGATCTTTCTACTGTTGGGAGAACTTTGAAAAATTATTCTGAAACAAATTCTGTTGCAGACAGGAAGCGATCTGAACGACTTAGAAAACAAATTTATGTTAGAAAGGGTATTGAACAGGATTTCACTTTCAAACAGAAAGCTTACTTCACCACATACATTTTGACTTTGACATCGAAAGTGAATATGTGCCTGTGAGAGAAAGACTGCTGGTAATTGCACGAAACCATTAGTGACCGATTTTCAATGCTAGAGGTGATAGACGTGGGCGAGAGGAATCACTCATTATGAACTGTTAAATATTGGTAAAAGGTAATATTTCTATTGTGATGAATGTCAGTTTTGTATTTCTGGTAACTAAAGTAGAGAGTCATTTAATACGACGCGCTCATGAGGAATTCAGCCCTCAGTGTCTGAAGTCGACAGTAAAACACCTGTTGAAAGTGATGATATGAGGCCTTCTCGTAATGGTGGAAGACTGCATCGTGAGCGGAACAGTGAAAGGCCATTAAAATACCACAAAATAAATAGCTGCCAATAGTGAGAGATCCTTTTGGTTATGAGTCATGTATTTTTCAGGACGACAATGCTCCATGTTGTCGTCAAAAGGTAGTCCAGAAATTGCTCCAAAACAGTATTGTGAATAAGATAAACTGGGCAGAAAAGTTTTCTTCCTGGTCTTAGAAAATCTTAATCCTATGGCACAAAATTGGCAATAGACTTATTTTAGAAAGGATTTTCTAGTTGATTTATATGTGACACTTCAAGTCAAAATAGATATATTAAATGAAGAATATATATCCTGGGATGTTACTTGTAATCGTAAAATTGCGAAAATTAATGATTCATTGATTCCCACTGTTTTCGGATTTACATCACAGGGAACCCAAAACAGGCTGTAAAACTAATATCTTGCAAGCCCAGTGTAATGACAACAAAATGTAAATCATCCTTAACCTTGAAAGTTAAAATAGCTACGACAATATGGTTGTGGCAACATCATGTGACAAGCATCTACTGTTATCTATAATCGTCTACTTCGTTGACTTTTTACGCGAAAGTGACGTTTTTTTTTTTTTTTTTTTTTTTTTTTTTTTTTTTTTTTTTTTTTTTTGTGATGCGGCGTTGTTCTAGCTTAAAGTGCCTTATTGGCTAGAGGAAAGAAAACTTCAGTTAAAGAGGGATATACCTCGTGGACAGCCATTGTTACAACCCTACCCACAAAATGAACGTCAATTTAGAATGGGTAACCCATCATGAAATTAAGTTAGAATTTAGCCCGATCTAGAGTTTTCGACAAAAAGTATAATTAGCTTGATTAAATAAACATCTGGATCTACTATGTAGAGATATGTATCTCTAACGAACCCTAGGTGTCGTCCTCGTCACTTGACCATGTTTCAAAATTACGAGGTTCTTCGCCTAAAGCCCTCGAGTAACTGAATAGAAAGTCGTTCCAATGAATTAATGAACCCTGGAAAAAATTTTGCCGTAACTCAACAACTTCAGTGCTGTGGGAAAAAAATGTATTGTCTTGTACATACATTCAGTGACACACGCTGTTTAGACTAGAGAAAGAAACTGACATGTTTATGAGATTTAAAAGAATCTCGGAAGTCCAGTGGTTGAGTGGTTAGTGCATCACAGGTCAGAAGTTCAAACCCCAGGCTGGGCAAGATTGACTTAGCCTTTCATCCCTTCAGTGGGGCGATAAATGAGCACCAAGCTTGCTTTTGAACGTAACACTGGGGGTTTTGCGCCAGACTGATCACCTGACCGGAACATCTGCTCATGCACCTCAGGGCCCAAGATCGCGTATACTGAGTTGGGTACAGTAGGTCTTGGCCCTCATGGGCTGTCGCGCCACTGAGTTAAGTTAAAAAAAACTAATCATGTGTCAAATATATAAATATAGAATTACAAGAAAAAAGAAACATTTTAAGAGCATAGAGCAGGGTCTTCTCGATCAGTGTATCACCTCGGTAATTATCAAACTTTTAGGTTTAAGTACCCTAAAAAATATAATCGACCTATTGATGCAAAGCATGTTTTATACGTAGAATATTTTTATACAAAGCAGCTGTTTGGTATACAAATTGAAATATCTTATGTGCATTTGTATATATAGCGCTCATAGTATTATATTAGTTAATATGTTCTTGACTACGCCATGGATAGAGACCAAGCTTGATTACTATTCAAAGATATTTGCAACAGTAATATATATATATATACACGCATATATATATATTTGTCGCAGGAAGATGATGAAATTAGGGCTTTCATCAAATCCCTAAAGGAGATGATCAATTCACGGAAGATGTTAAAATAACGTTGCTTTGAAGTCATTTCCCTGATGTAAGTGATTTGATCAAATCCCGAACTGTTTCAGTGAAATGAACAGGTCAGCATTTGTAAAGCTCTGTTTTCGCTTGTTACCACTCCCTTTTACCTCTCCTCGTCCTCCCAGGCAGCGCCGGGCTTCTGACGTGACGCACCAAAACAAAATGACCTAAATATCATTTTTTAGTTTTATTTAGTTATATTTGCATTATCTTTCGTTTGATATATCACTTTTGTATGTCTGAAAATTTGAAACTGGATAAAACTTCAATTGAAAAAGGGGGAAAAAAATTAAGGAATTCGACCATACCCCCTTTATAGATAAAGAAAGTTTTTTTTGATAATAAAAAATTTATATATATATATATATATACTTTAAAAAGGGAAATAATAACTGAAAAAGGTGTTACAAATAAAGCAGGATATTTCTGAAATACTACATAAATGTATAATTTTTTTTAAAAAAATGTTTGAAATTGTATTACAAATATCTTTTTTTTTAAAAAAAAAATACCAGCTTTACTATTTAATTATTTTGTTAATTAATTTCGAATAAATAATTTGTAATTCAATAATTGAAGCCCAGTGGCTGAGTGGTTAGTGCATCGCGCTTCCACTCCACAAGTCCGAGGTTCAAATCCCGGGCTGGGCAAGGTTGACTCAGCCTTTTATCCCTTCAGTGGGTCGATAAATGAGTACCAAGCTTGCTTGGGAACTTAACACTGGGGATTTCACGTCAGACTGACCACCCAACCGGAACATCTGCTCATGCACCTCAGGGTCCGAGGTCGCGTATACCGAGTTGGGCACAGTAGCACACACCTCATGGGGTGTCGCGCCACTAAGTTAAGTCAATTCAATGATTATTGTTGTATTAATTACTCTACTTTTAATAATGCACCATATTTGCTAAATAAAAACTCTTGACAGTATTATTTCATCATTTCACTGAAAAAGTTTAGGGATTTGATCAAATCATTTACTTTCCTTAGGGAGAAATCACTTTACGGAGACTTTTTATTTTAACATCTTCCTTGAATTTATCATCTCCCTTAGGGATTTGATGAAATCCCCAGTGTTTAATCATTTCACTGTGACATATATATATATATTATTATCAGCAAATTAAAGGTTTACCACAAGGTGGACCTGCTAGTAACTGCTTAGCCAATATTTACTTACATTTTTATGAAAATAAGAGTATTAGTTACGAACTTGTTACTTTTTTTAGATACATAAATGTGACCTAATTATATTTACTAATGTAGTAGATTTTGTTCCTAGCTTTAATTATTATCCACTCTATTTAAAATTATTAAAAACTAATTATAATAATGAGTCAGCTAACTTTTTGGACATTCAATTAAACCTTAAGAATAATTTGCTAATATATGTTTTTGATAAAAGAGACTCGTTTGAGTTTAACATTATAAAAATGCCTTTCTGGTGTAGTAACCTACACCTATCAATATTTAGAAATATTATCTTAAATTTAATAAAAAGAACAATGATATTTAGTGACTGATCATATATTAAGAAAAAAATTATATTAAATTTTGTAATATTTGTTTGGAACACAATTAGCCACAATTAAATTTATTTTTAAATATATTTCTATGTTATATTAACTCTATTTTTTAATATAGATTATTAATTTATTTAAAATAACTTATGATTAGTTTAATTTTAAAATATCTTTCGTGCTTAGTTTAATTGCAAAATAACTACGTAGATGGTGCCACTGTTTTTTTTCTTTTCTTGTGCTAACGCGTCCATTTTTCCATCAGTTTGTACGGGACATTGGTATAAGATGTATGTCTGCACTTATTCTGAGATTCATTATTACATATAAGTTTTTATATCCTAATTTTTTTTTCTATAGAATTTTTCTTATTACTCCTCTCTATTAGAGAAACATTATTATTCTCTTTTATTAATTTTACTTTACTGTCTTTACTTTCATTTTACTTTACTGTCTGGTTTATCATCCACGTGTGTTAGGAATAGGCTTAACTTTTCAACATGGCTCTGTTTTTTTCTGTAATGTCGAAAATTTCTGCTGTACGGGGAAGGTGAATCCATAAAGCATTGGTTAACCCTAAATCGCTGGCCTATTTCAGCGACAGCTCTTGAAATCATAATAGGTCTCCATTTTAGTCCAAAGACTTTTTGTATCTACATTTGTTGCGTCTGTTTCTTGAACTCCAATTTCTTTCTTCTTTGGCATTGTAGGTTTTACAACTTTTTCACTTGGTATCATATTTTATTTT
Organism: Trichonephila inaurata madagascariensis; assembly: GCA_019973955.1. NCBI lineage: Eukaryota > Metazoa > Arthropoda > Arachnida > Araneae > Nephilidae > Trichonephila > Trichonephila inaurata. Next base: position 119,406 of record BMAV01008540.1, read on the forward strand.
ATTATAATATATATATATATATGTGTGTGTGTGGTGCCGGCGGCTATTTCTGAGCACACCATTAACTGCTAGGAGTATGCTCAGTGTTTTGGGAGCCTGGCTGTCTGTAGATGCACCTTCTACCACGATGTTGAAGGGAGCCGACGCCATTGAAGGAAGACGTAGGCATGGACGAGATGACGGACTGAGAAAGACGGGAAGCAAAGACGCCATTTGCATGGGTTGAGACGTTAAAGACGAAGACGATAACACCTCGCATGTTAATGACGAACTGAACTAAAAGCCTGATGTATATATTGTAAATAGTTTCGAGTTATTAAATCTGTAATTAATCATAATCTGTGTGCCAGCCATTTCCTGACAAGCGCCCACTCACACACACATATATATGTTATGTTGATGCGGGTTCATTAGTTAGAAATAACAAAGAATTAACACTAACATACACAGATGAAACTGTTTATTTTTAACAATAACAAAGAAAATGGTAATAACAATTATTATTTTAAAACATTTAACTGCGCGTCGTTGCCTTATGGTTGAAAAGTTCGTCAAACGTCGTATCTGTTCTCCGTCCGTTGGGTCTGTCTCGTGATCGCCTCTTTGTGAATCCAGCTGGGTTACGTATCAAGGCGCATGCAGTGGCGCCCCCTTCACACATATATACAGGGTGTTGCCGAATTCGACCGACAAATTGAAAGGGAGGTAGCAGGGGGGCCATAAATCAACATAGAACAGGGGGCAAAAAGTCGAAGTAATTTTCAGAAACAGTTATGAAAGGTATGATAAAAAAAATATGTGAAAAGGGGCAATTAGAGGTGAGGAATGCATTTATTACACGTAAAAGTATGTTTACAATAAGAATAATGCATCACACATCAACGTCAGAAATGCAAAGACAAGTTATTGTTACAGGAATTGTTCGAAGTTGCGGCCGCGTAGGTCATAGTATAGCTGACACTGACGGACGAAGGATTGTCGGACGCGTTCAAGTAAATCCGATGTGCTAGGGGGTGTACGTATATCCTCGCATTCGCTTGGCCACTCCCGTCGCCTGGACCATCGTCCTCCCAACGACTACTATTACCGCGATTTTCACCCACTAAACGTGGTTTGCGACCTCCTGTTCTGTGATAATTTGACATCATTCTGCCTACAATCACCCCTCTGAATTTCTCAGCCGAATTTGGCAACACCCTGTATATATATACAGTGTGTCCCGATGATGATAATCGCGCACGAGTTGAAAGGTGGGGTCATATCTGTTCTTGGAAAAATAAAAAAAAAATTCCCCTGCACTTGGCTAAATGAGAACGAGCCCATTTTTGAAAATGTGAAGAATTGACACCCTCTATCACATCATTAGCTACTCTGGCCACAAATTTCACAATTTTTGATGATTTTTTTTCTCTAACGTCATCCTGCACAACCAGACCATTAGTCGTAGTCTCAAATTGGACTGAACGGCTTGCTGATTTAGTTAAAATTCACCTTGTTTGTGTGAATCGGAGTTTGAGAGAAAGATGCCACCTAACTTCGACTCTCCATAAAAAGAAAACTATTGCACACAAACCCAGGTAAGTTTCTCAAAAGTTGGTCAATTTAGTTAAGAATCTTAAATAGTACAACACTTGTTCTCTTGTTTTCGTAACAATCATAAAGATTTTTTTTATTTGCAGAACATCTTTGTTTTAAAAACACCTCAGTTGATATCTTCTATAGCATCATTAAGTACTGTGTGACCGCTAATTCCTCAATTTCTCTGTGATTATTTCACTAACTTGATCTTTCATAGCCGTGCTATTAATCACAAATAGATCTAAAACATTTGCTAGTTTAGTTCAAATTAACATAGTTTAAGCCGGTTTGAGAAAACAATATCACCTAATTTTGACGCTTCATAAATATATATATATATATATATATATATTACATACTATTCTAAGCAAGTTATTTGAAAAGATGACCCTTTTAATGACAATTCTAAAATGGTACAACACTTGCTACATTTCTGTCCATAACATTCATAGCCATTTTGTTTGTTTTTGGTCGCGAAACTCTCTCAAAGCAGATTCCTTCAACGATTGGGGAATTCGCCATTCAATGTGCGAATTTTAGTATAAAAGAGTATCTCGTCAATAAGCTTGAAATACTGTGATCAAGTATCACAAATAGTTGCGGTAGTAGGATTCATATTAGATCTCTCCAAATATTTATAGACATGACCAATTCCGAATTTTGTTGCTGTTCAGAAATTAATTGGTCATTCGATGACAACACCAAGGACCTGATAATTTTGCATAAGAAATTATGGGTTATCCTCATTCGGGTTTCTGGATAACTTATCTATACCCACATTTTATGTCGATGTTCAATTTCAATATTGAACTCCAATAATTTTAATTCTTGTCTGACACTAACTTTGTCAGTGCTGAATGATCAGTAATAACTTCGACTGGTAAGCGGGAATAAAATAATTTTCTTTTGCTTTCATTAAAAATTCGACTAGTTTAAATTTTCGAATGTTTTTTATTTGTTGTGTAAACAAATATTACATCCGATAGCACAACAAAAAAGGCACCTTTTCTGTAAATAATTAATACTATACTAATTCCCCTTCATTGCAAAAAAAAAAAAAAAAAAAATGCCGGATACAAAGCATTTTAGAACCATAGGCAAACTGCATCAACTTTTCAAAACACTAGCACTAAGTAATACACCATAAGAATTAATATTAGCGCCCGTACACCACACGAGAAAACCAGTTGCTACCAACTTTTGGAAGACCTACGGTAATGGTAACGATTAAACATTTACGTGGAACCTTAGAAAATCTCTATTATCCACCCAGAATAATTTATTAAAGTTACATAAAAATAGATAGAGCAGTCCTTATAAAACCACTCTCCCAGTTGGTTTCATTTCGCTTTCACTTACGAAGGAGAGCGAAGAGAAAATGATGTCATATCCCATGACAACAATGCCTGTCTTTCGACCGGCTGCCGCATCTCGACGGAACGATGAGAGAATGGATGAATTTATTTAATAGAAAGGATTAAAAAGAGATTATTTTTAAGTCCGTTACTCGTTACCTCTTAAATAACTGCGTGGGGTTATTGAAAGGAAATTTAAAATAACCACTTGGAAGAAAGTAAGAAAAGGTAGAGAAGTTTAAAATAAGATCATGAGGGTTAAGTCACCACACTAAACGCGTACGAAAACGTGCATAACGGGGGAAGAAAATAATTATAGAGTGAATGGAGTCTGGCAAAAGAAATTAACAATAAGAATAATACTAAAAATGGAAAAAGAATTTCCTAATTTGTTTCAAGGCATCCTCCTCCTTTTCAGAGCTGGGAAGTGTTGAAACGAGTGGTTAATAATTGCTGTAGGTCTCTTAGAAGAGCTAGGGATAGAATTATTATAAGCTGGGATTTCCCTGATGGATTCATTTGGAATCTGTGGCTGGTTGATAAAATTTTCTGATTGTTTTTCAATGAAATCAAGAAGCGGTGGAACATTAAGATCTTTATGCAAGACTTCGTTCTTGACAAATCAAGGTCCGTTTGATGCTCTACGCAGTTGAATGTTTTGAAAAGTGTGCATTCTTTTTAGGTGAGTAACTGCCGCCCCTGCCCATTTGGAAGATGCGTACAGCATGATAGGGCGAAGAATGGCTTTGTATAACAAAAACTTGTTATACAAATCTAAGGAGAAATCAAGCGATTTAGGGTGTTTCTCATTCTAGCCATCTTTTGGTCGGTGGAATGGATGTGTTTGGCTTTAATTTAGCGTCAATTAATAACCCTAGGTATTTATACTCAGTAACCCAGGGGACGGGCTGATAAAAATGTTTATATGGGGGAAGCTTCCGATGCAATGCTGTCTCGTAAAGAGAAGGCATGCGCTTTTAAATGCATTTACCTTGATTTTCCATTCGTTAAGCCAGGTTTGGAGTCAAATGACACACTTTTGTAGCCGCTCAATGGTATTGCGGTTACAAATGATTTGAGTGAAAATGGCAGTGTGTGTCCTCCACGTACATCGCTAAGTGGTCTTCAGCTACCTTCGGAACGTCACTGATTAAAGAGCTTGGGCCCTAATAAAGATCCTTGGGGTACCCTACTGAGAATTGGACGTGGGGTGGAGAGATGGTTTTCAACTCTTATCCTAAATTCACGAGAGCTTAGGTATAATTTTGAGGAGTTGGTCCGAAAATCCATGTCGCATCATATTGGATATCAAGCATTCATGCCAAATTTTGTCAAAGGCTTTGGCTATGTCCACAAAAAGCATACCCATTACCTGGCCGTGATGAATCAGTTCAGTAGCTGGGTTACTGTTGAGCTTTGTGTAACAAAGCCATCCGTTCAGGAATAACTATGCAGTGCTGACTAAGACGATTCAAAAGAACAAATTCGTACCCTTTGCTATACGTAGAAATGTTAAATACTAAGGCACTTGGAAAATCCTTTGTATTTAAAGTGAATAATTTAGTAGTATCTAGAATATACCTCTTTCATGAACTTTTTTTACAATATTTTTCATATCTTCTATTCAGTAGCGCACACAGGAATTTTTCAAG